>CALYLW010001370.1:2727-171725 GCA_944989445.1 Ampullaceana balthica | reverse complement strand
TATACATATTAGGGCTGCGGAAATTAACGATTAATTTCTCGATTAATCGTTAAAATATTTTAACGATTAATTTTTTAAACGATTAATCGACACACCAATTATAAATATACTGGAAGGCAAAAAGTAAAATATTCCAGCCGATAAATATAAACTAATTTCCGGGCGATTACACGTACATTTTTGTTTATAAACTATTCACTTAGGCTTAGGTGATTGTTCAAAATGTTGATAAAGGTTGTTTCCATTGAGAGAAATCGTTTTCCTACCATGCAATGTTCCCTCTAAGTCTAAGCTCGTTTTTTCGTGTGCAAAGTTTTAAATGAACTCATGTGCAAAGTTGCAAAATGTCAATTTTTTGTGCAAAATTTTACAAAATTTTCTGAGCGGTGATTCTAAACTCCTGCGTGGCGTGGTAAAATATCTGCGCAGCGGAGCTGCTTAAAGGGCACATTACTACCATGGTTCTAACACTTCGCTTACATATCACCTGCAAACCAAACATCCACTACAATATTAGAAACTTCAGTTGAGACAATCTAAAGCTATGTAAACGATTTTTCAGCACGGCTCGTTATATTGTCAATAAGACCCGCTCATCATTTGAACCAAATAATGCCAATACACTTGTCTGTTTGCTTTGTTGGTTAAAAGATGTCATATAAAGAAGACATTCCAGTGTTATTTCGATTTTCGACAAGTACGTTTAATAAATGTTAATTATGACAATATACATTTCAATTTTTGGCTTTAATCGAAATTAACGATTAATTAATAGTTAATTTTTCAAAAGTTAACGATTAATTTTAAATTACTAATAAATTTTTTTTCGATTAACCAAGAAAAATTTAATCGATTAATTTCGATTTATTTTATTTTTATAACCCATATACAGATCCCACTAAGTTGCGATTCATAATTTCGTGAAATCGGTTAAAGTCGCGGTAATTTCCATGGCTCTCAAATTGTGTAACGTAACCGTAACACAGGAAATTCGTTCTGCAATGCCAGAAATAAAGAAGAAAAACCTTTTGGTGTACCTATGCACGTCTTAATAAATAATAATAATACGAGGGAAAAGTATGTAGGTAAAAAATTTTTTTAATAAATTGTAAAAAAAAGTATTAGAAATACTTTCTTAAATTTTAATCGAATTTTAATCGATCAAATTAATTTTAATCGATTAAAAATTTTAAGTATTAATCAATTAATTAATCGTTAATTTCCGCAGCCCTAATATATATATATATATATATATATATATATATATATATATATATATATATATATATATATATATATATATATATATGCGCACAATAAACTATTTCAAACAGAACCACAACTATACGCTTGACATAAAACGTTTACATAAAAGAAGGCCACAAAAGACATACATTAGGTTTAATATTCTAGACCTTTTGTATAATCTGAAATCGGAACTATGTAAATATCCATCATTATTCGCATGTTCATACCAAGTGAAGTTCAGTAGCTACAGCCTCATCTGCACCAGCAATCTCCCTTTTTCTGTCTGATCGGCTGTCCTAACAACACACCGAGTCCTAGGAAGTAACACCCCCCCCCCACACACATTTAGCAACGTCATAAACGTGAGGACACAAAATATGGTTAGCGGTAGTTAGACGCTGACCTCAAAAATAAAGTGAAGGAAGGAAGGAAGGAAGGAAAGAAAAGAAAAGAGGAAAAAAAACGCACAACAAGCCACCGACTTAACGAGGTTCGGCAACATGTGTTTGACAAGGGCTGCAGCTGGCGGGTATTAAATTGTGCTCTAACTCCCATGACGTTGCTTGCTGCAAGGGCTTGCCTATCTGAACATCATCAAATACACGACCTCTCAACTTCATGCTGTTATTTTCATCTTATTTTATGTTATATTAATACAGTCGCATTTTACACACTATTCGTTTTCTTTACATCCTTATTTGGTGTACATACTAGTCGTTCACCTCTATTGTCAAGGCAAATCTTCTAAGATTGCGTTTTATTTCTCCTTGTTTCAAATCATTAACCATAACTGTTGCTGGTGCGTTCATAAAAGAAAGAAAACGCACCGTTTTTGAACGATCAGCGTGTTGTGTGTATTAATGTCAGTATTACTGTCATCAGGCTGACGCACTTTCTGTATTGCTAATCTCATCAGCATAAGTAAATGCGTGTTGCATTTACATTTTAACGTTCAAGAATTGAATTATGTTTAAATTTCATCATGTGGCCTGAATCAAGTGTACTCAACTGAACA
Organism: Ampullaceana balthica; assembly: GCA_944989445.1. Lineage (NCBI taxonomy): Eukaryota > Metazoa > Mollusca > Gastropoda > Lymnaeidae > Ampullaceana > Ampullaceana balthica. The sequence goes on along the minus strand of CALYLW010001370.1, from coordinate 169,462 downwards.
TCAAGCCTTGACCTTGACCGTAACAAATTTGTTACTGAATCTCATTTGAACTAAACTTAAGAATGAAATTAAACAATTCTCGAAGAATTCAGCCAGCTGGACTAACGCTACTACTACTATTATTGAACCAGATAAAATCCACGATTTCCATAATAACGTATTTTTAAAAAATAATTGTTCACAGAAAAGGTAAATATTGTGCATTAAATCTGTGGTGTAAAAATGTTGCGATGTTATATTTAAAAATAGTTCAGGGACGTGAAAATAAAAGTTTTCGGAGCCGTTCCCGGGAAGGGGAGTTAAGTAAAATTTATGATTCTTACAAAATGAATCGTTTCTACATTTATTGTATATGAAATGCATGCTTTGATCAGTAAATTTATTAGAGGGGAACTCCACGCACTGCGTTCCCATTGTTTTAATTAATCAATTAATTATTTTGTTTGGTCTTGTAATGATACACCATATAATATAAAGCTCCAGTTTGTCTCTCACGATGTTAATGGTTTGTATAGTGAGCGTAGAGAAACTCGAAGGAATAGAAACTTGTAGGAATAGAAAATTGAAGGTATTGAAACGTGAAGGAATTGAAAATTGAAGAAATAGAAACTTGAAGAAATAGAAACTTAAAGGGATTGAAACTTGAAAGAATAGAAAATTGAAGGGATAGAAACTTGAAGGGATAGAAACTTGAAGGAATTGAAACTTGAAGGAATTGAAACTTGAAGGGATAGAAACTTAAAGGAATTGAAACTTGAAGGGATAGAAACTTGAAGGGATAGAAACTTGAAGGAATTGAAACTTGAAGGAATTGAAACTTGAAGGGATAGAAACTTGAAGGGATAGAAACTTGAAGTAATTGAAACTTGAAGGAATTGAAACTTGAAGTGATTGAAACTTGAAGTGATAGAAACTTGAAGGAATTGAAACTTGAAGGAATTGAAACTTGAAGTAATTGAAACTTGAAGGGATAGAAACTTGAAAGGATAGAAACTTGAAGGAATAGAAACTTGAAGGAATTGAAACTTGAAGGAATTGAAACTTGAAGGAATTGAAACTTGAAGGGATAGAAACTTGAAGTAATTGAAACTTGAAGTAATTGAAACTTGAAGGGATAGAAACTTGAAAGGATAGAAACTTGAAGGAATAGAAACTTGAAGGAATTGAAATTTGAAGGAATTGAAACTTGAAGGAATTGAAACTTGAAGTAATTGAAACTTGAAGTAATTGAAACTTGAAGGAATTGAAACTTGAAGTAATTGAAACTTGAAGGAATAGAAACTTGAAGGAATTGAAACTTGAAGGAATTGAAACTTGAAGGAATTGAAACTTGAAGTAATTGAAACTTGAAGGAATTGAAACTTGAAGGGATAGAAACTTGAAGGGATAGAAACTTGAAGTAATTGAAACTTGAAGGAATTGAAACTTGAAGGAATTGAAACTTGAAGGGATAGAAACTTGAAGGAATTTAAACTTGAAGGGATAGAAACTTGAAGGACCACCGACATTTTCCATTGATTACAACAGTTTTCAAGACCACACTGAAATCAGCACGATGTTACACAAAGTGACATTTAATCCATGGTCATAAATAAAATCAATCACACGATTATTTTTTTTGTAAAACAATTGATTAAGACGGCATGTGTCAGTGTCAGTGATTGAGGCATCATTAAGCTGTGAATGAGACGGCATGTGTCAGTGAATGAAGACGGCATGTGTCAGTGAATGAAGACGGCATGTGTCAGTGAATGAAGACGGCATGTGTCAGTGAATGAAGACGCCATGTGTCAGTGAATGAAGACGGCATGTGTCAGTGAATGAAGACGGCATGTGTCAGTGAATGAAGACGGCATGTGTCAGTGAATGAAGACGGCATGTGTCAGTGAATGAAGACGGCATGTGTCAGTGAATGAAGACGGCATGTGTCAGTGAATGAAGACGGCATGTGTCAGTGAATGAAGACGTCATGTGTCAGTGAATGAAGACGGCATGTGTCAGTGAATGAAGACGGCATGTGTCAGTGAATGAAGCCGGCATGTGTCCGTGAATGAAGACGGCATGTGTCAGTGAATGAAGACGGCATGTGTCAGTGAATGAAGACGGCATGTGTCAGTGAATGAAGACGGCATGTGTCAGTGAATGAAGACGGCATGTGTCAGTGAATGAAGACGGCATGTGTCAGTGAATGAAGACGGCATGTGTCAGTGAATGAAGACGGCATGTGTCAGTGAATGAAGACGGCATGTGTCAGTGAATGAAGACGCCATGTGTCCGTGAATGAAGACGGCATGTGTCAGTGAATGAAGACTGCATGTGTCAGTGAATGAAGACGACATGTGTCAGTGAATGAAGACGGCATGTGTCAGTGAATGAAGACGGCATGTGTCAGTGAATGAAGACTGCATGTGTCAGTGAATGAAGACGACATGTGTCAGTGAATGAAGACGGCATGTGTCAGTGAATGAAGACGGCATGTGTGAAATAAAAAGCGTTCTCGATTCTACACAAGAAAAAGAAGAAAAGGAAAGAAATTATCGGAAACAATGCCTCATGTTTAAGAAAGTGAGTAATGCAGTTAGAGCACCGCATCTCCCCTGCTCAGCTAGAGCCCCAGATCTCCCCCAGTTCAGCTATAGCCCCACATCTCCCCAAGTTCAGCCAGAGCATTCACTGCTCCGTGAGTCTTAAGTCAAATATTGATAAAACTCACAGTACTTGCCAGGTTGTGTGCTCGCAAATCTCATGTAATAATTTTGGCATCTGACACAATACTACACTGTGCGTAGAACTAAACTGAAGGCAATAATTTCAATAATTGAATTATTTCCCCAGAACATGTTGTGGTAACTCTTGAGTTTAAACATCTAACAAAATTCTTACGGAAAGAAAACCGTCACAATGATATCCCTCCCTAACTGTACCCCTTGTGACATTTTAATGTGTTTGCCAACCGTAATTCAACTGCGTACATGTATTATTTTTAAACTTATCCCCAGATTAGTTTGGTGTTATTTAATCAGTTTCTCAAATCTGTACACTGGCTTTTTCTCATGTCATTCATATCCCTTTTTCAATACGTTACTATAAGTAAATATATATATTTTTTAAAATAAACAATAAACAATATTTAAAATCAAATGAAAACGCGACAAAATCTGTGGGTGTGAAACAAGAAGTCTGACTTTAACTTCAAAGTTGATTTCTATTTCTTGTACCATTTTCTTCCCAAAGCTTTACCTATGAATAGAACTTTAGGAGATCATCAAGTGCATCAAAATACAATGCAAGATTTTACCAGCAGAGGTCACTCGAGGGCCAGTGGAGATTGCTGACCAACTTATAATATTCAGTTTCACCAGTTTTGTGTAAGTGTCAGTATGAAATATCTCAAGCATGTGAACTGATTGCTTTCATGTGAGGTAAAAAAAATAGTGCAATAAGAAATTTTTAGCCTCGGGAAGAAACCCTGAAAAATTAGAAAGATGTCGCAGCTAAATGATGAATGCAATCTGCGTAACACGAAACAAATATTGAAAACCAATCGATAATTCATCAATCGAATATCGCCAAAACATTTCAAGACCCACTACAAGCGGATCGAATGCACTGCCCAGTGGCACGGGAAGAAAGGGGACGTGTGCAAAGTTCGCCCCATGGCAGAAATTATTCTTCGTAGATGCACTTTAGCTAACTATTCTACTGGCACTGCCTCTTTGCTTAGGGTAAAATAAAAATGTTTAAATTATAATTGTAATATTTTCTTAATTACCGCAAATAATTGGGAACTTTTAAAAGGTCGATTACAACATCAACATATGCAGTCAGAAGAAGTAGAGTAACAACTTTCCACAATCTTATAGTCATTAAACAGTTTCTCTCCGCAACAAATACAATTACCATTGTTAAAGAGAAATGTGAAATGGGTCCTCCATATTTGATATTCATTGCATCACGGCTTTCCAACATTGTTTTTATTTCTAAATCCGTTTTTATAGGTTTAAAAAATTTTGTTTTAGTATCCCTCAAGTATATTGATGGATGTATTTTCTTGAGATCCATGCTGCAACTAAATGCTTTTTTGGACCCCTTTAGGTGATACCCTGAAGGGGACTTACCTTGCGGGCCCTATTATGGACAAATTTATGTTTTTATATGTTTGTATTTTAAATGCAAGTAAGCATCAATCATTGCTAAAAAGTAAAAGTAACAATCGAAAAGTCTTATAAATACTAGTAAAACACTGTTACATATGCATACCATATGCGTTGGTAAAACAGATCATAGAAACGTTCAAGACATAGTTTAGAATTAGAAGTCTTTAGTTTACATGTATGAATAATTATAAATAATTAAATATCGATGACATATTTCAAACAAAGAAAATTTTTCGAAAAATGTAATCAAGTGTAAAATTTTCTCCCTTGAAAATTATTTTTATTTTTATTTTAGATTCTTTTTAAGCATATATTAATTATTTTTTTTACTTGGACACAAAGCTCCTTGTCATCTTTCTGCATCCGTCACGTGTCATGTTAGTACTACAGGACGCTACACGCAGCGTCAATCACCAACTGCACGAAATTACCGACTACGATGACCGCTACTACTACAGGTCAATGAACTACCGCCAACTACACTCTCACCCACTTCTACCGGAGTCCTGCTGGTGTGAGTAGTGAGCTACCGTCCCCATCCGGCCTTACCGCCCCCACCACTATCTTCTTCCACACTAGTCCGCCATCAAGCATGACAAGCGGGCTACTCAGGGCTGTGGCCCATCCCCCCCTCCCCCCACGCACGCTGTAGCGGGATCAATCAATACACCTTAATCAGATGGCACCGGTAGTTGGCTATTTTTAGACGCCTGCGTGAGTAGTTCTCACTTGCCGTGGATGAGCTGTGACTAGTGGCGGTGATGCAACAAGGCCAGAAGGCACGGGTCGGGAATGCCTGGAGACAGCTCAGAGACTGGAGACGATGTGGTAAGAAGGGAGGGGAGTGGGGGTGGGGTCATCGGGTTGTTGCAGAGAGCAAGGAAGATACACTCTTTTGATGTCATAAATCAAAGTTTAAACATTACGATAAACATTTCCTCTGAGGATTTTGAATTGGGTCTTAAAGATGCTTGAAATTGAATCTTCCTACTATAACGAAATATCACTATTTCAGGGCCTAATTTAGCTTCACAATCTCATAACTCTCATGTCTATATCCAAATTTCACAATCGCATAGCACTTCTTACTAAAGAAAACTGTCACAATCTCATGACCCTAATTATAGAATGTACAGTAGTACCTCGCGATACGAATGCTTTAAGATACGAAAAAAATCAAAGATAGGAAAAGCGCAGTTCAATGACATTTGACTGACTCATTTCAGAGGCATTGTAAAATGCAATCGAAAACAAGCTACCTCGGATCAAAATTTTCTAAGAGCCCATTAATAAGCGAAGATTAAAAAACAGTTTTTTTTATTAAAAAAATATGACAAGAAGATTTTGGTGGAAGTGAGGCAAAGAAAATGAAAGTTGAAATAGAAAATTAGAAAGGGCAAAACAAAAATAAAATTTAATTTAACAAGCGGAAAAAATTACATAAGTTTAAGTGTTTTGTTACATTTGTTTAGTGTACCGGTGTGCTAAATGTGTTTAGTTTCATGCAAAGTTTGTACATCAATATACATAATTCCCGTTGTCTGCATGTATGGATGTAACTAGGTGGCGCTGCGAAATTTGTAATACTGTTAGGTGGCGCTGCGATCGATTTTGTTTTAGAGTGTTGCACCAAAAATAACACTTTTCGAACGTTCCGCATAAAATTGTTCAATATAATAAATAAATCAAATAAAAATAAATAAAATAAATGAAAGTTCGGTATAACTATAACGTTATTTTTTAATCTGATGTGTATTTATTTTGAAAACTTCCATCATTTTTTTGACGGGTGATAAAATTCTAGTAACGTATTATTTTCATAAAATTAAGTGTTTCGTACGTAATGCCGTAATGTTTTCTGCCATCCGTTCTCCCCCCCCCCTTTTCCAACCTTCTCCCTACACTTCGCCACATCGCCTCACTCGAAAGGTCAATTTGTATACATATTATTTTTCATTTACTTTATTATGTTTTTGTTTTGTTTTATTATTTATTTGATTTATTATCTGTACTTTTAAGGATTGAAGAATCCTACTTTTTTGTCTATATTTTTCAATGAGATTTTCAATTTTTTAATGTGGTTTATGTGTGGCTTTGAACGGATTAAGTATTTTACATGAAAAACTGAGTTCGAGATGCGAAAGGTCCAAGATACGAAAGCCATCCCGGAACGGATAAATTTCGTATCTCGAGTTACCACTGTAAATGCTACTACTTCAATATGCCGTTAACACACACATTATGTTACAGCTCACTACTATGGCAAGGGAATCAAAAGTTATTTTAAAAATTTTGAAATAAACACTCGGTATTCTAAATGTAAATTTCAAATTATAACTACATTCAATGTGAATACTGTCAGTCACCTGGTTGTGTGACAAGCCTGGACACGTCAGACAGAGACTCATATCATTCAAAACTAGCAGATGCACAATTTTACAAAAAAATGAAAAGGGAGACAAAAAAGTCATAATTTTTCTTCATTAAAAACAAAAACCTTAAAAAATTAACCAAATGAGTTAGAAGTGTTTAAAACACGTAAAATAACTTTCTAATGTTGTCTTCACCAGTGTTAGCGCGATGACATTTCATCACAATCTCTTGACATTCAGTGATGTCATCTGAAACACCCAACGGGAAGGATTTCAGTTTTCCATCATTGTACACCACCAAATTGTCCAATTACTCCATTCAAGTGAGCATCTCTGAAAACCAACTAATCGATTGGTGTCATCATTGACGCCAAGCCCATGACAACATCTACTACATTCTACAACACCTGCTAGCTGTCGAATCTCTAGCGGAGTGGCTGCACTTCGTAAACAAACAAACTAAATGGTTGCATTCAGTGGCGTCACTAGAGTTGGTGTCACCCTGTGTGGTAGCTCATGGCGTCACCCCCCTCACTACCTACCGCATAGACCCTCTTCCGGGTCTGCCCGTACCAAATAACGGAATATACATAATTTTACGTTTTGTTGACACCACTTGTGATGGTGTCACCCGGTGCGGTCCTCCTCACCACCCGCGATCCCCCCCCCCGAGTGACCCCCATGGTTGCACTTCTTTAAACAAACTAAAGCCATGTTTTTACCTTTCTAACCAAACTAACGCAGTTGGTGCACTATTTTAGACGAAATACCAACTGTTGTATTTAGCCAATCCCATATGAGGGTTATTATTGTACTTATATATTATTCGGTGCAAGCGAGGGAATATGGGTGGTGAATAAGAATGACAATGGCTGGTGCGCTGGAGTAGAGAGATGAAAGTTAAGGAGTTGGGGTGGTGTGCGATCATAGAAGTAAAAATCTCCTGGACCCGAACCCTCGCATAAAAATGACAACCCGAAATTACATAAGAGAATTTTTAAGATGAAAACTTTCTCCCTCACCCCTGTTGAAAAAAGATAATAAAACACCAGTCTGGGGTGCAAACAAGGACGGTGCAGGAATGTCCCCACGAGTGCACGTTATTGAACGATGAATTATGGGACTCGGGGCGGAACCAGATTCTTAATCAATGTGCACCAGGACACTGATGCTTAGAAGACATTCGTGAACATGTTGTCATTGGTGTCAACGCACGTCACAACGCATCAAACAAAAGTCGGTGTTCTCTACAATTTAAGACCATATATATGATATACAGCCAGCTGTAAACATCTTTAAACAATTCAAATATCATACACGCAGATGTCCACATATTTAGAAAATTCAATATTACATAAAGGCAGCTTCAAACATCCTTATACCATGCAAATATCATACCGACTGTGTCCGAAAATCATCCAAAATACATTCATTGCAAAACTCGCACCACAGTCCCCTCCTTACACAAGCCGATACCACAGTCCTCTCCTTACACAAGCCGATACCACAGTCCTCTCCTTACACAAGCAGATACCACAGTTCCCTCCTTACACAAGCCCATACCACAGTCCCCTCCTTACACCAGCCCATACCACAGTCCCCTCCTTACACCAGCCCATACCACAGTCCACTCCTTACACAAGCCCATACCACAGTCCCCTCCTTACACAAGCCCATACCACAGTCCCCTCCTTACACAAGCCCATACCACAGTCCCCTCCTTACACAAGCCCATACCACAGTCCCCTCCTTACACAAGCCCATACCACAGTCCCCTCCTTACACAAGCCCATACCACAGTCCCCTCCTTACACAAGCCCATACCACAGTCCCCTCCTTACACAAGCCCATACCACAGTCCCCTCCTTACACAAGCCCATACCACAGTCCCCTCCTTACACAAGCCCATACCACAGTCCCCTCCTTACACAAGCCCATACCACAGTCCCCTCCTTACACAAGCCCATACCACAGTCCCCTCCTTACACAAGCCCATACCACAGTCCCCTCCTTACACAAGCCCATACCACAGTCCCCTCCTTACACAAGCCCATACCACAGTCCCCTCCTTACACAAGCCCATACCACAGTCCCCTCCTTACACAAGCCCATACCACAGTCCCCTCCTTACACAAGCCCATACCACAGTGCCCTCCTTACACAAGCCCATACCACAGTCCCCTCCTTACACAAGCCCATACCACAGTACCAGTACCATTCTGCTTTAGGCCAACACCGCCGCTAAAGCAATCACACCAACAGAACAACCAAGTTTCTACACGTTATCTGTATGTCAAGTTTTTTGTTTGATTTTTCGTTATGAACTAACTTCATCCTTTAACGTTTCTAAAAGTGGTAAAGGGGACACTTTTTCTAAAGTGGTCTCATTTCAATATTTTAGTGTGTACATGAGGACACTTATTTTAGGTACATTTTATTCGTGGAAATCCCCGGACTTATGATGTGTGCCATTTGGTTGTGTGAATAGTGTAATGCACCTAACCATGCAAGTATGTACAAAATTAACGATGGAGATGAAAGCATCAGAAAAGCATCAGACTTATGAGGTTTACGCATAATGCTAGACCGGTATGTACACATATCCAGAATAAGGCTTTGCAAACATCAAACAATATGTGCTCATTTTAAAACATGTCCTCTTTTCGAGTTTGTTTTAATAGACTTGATCAAACAACTTACAAACCCGAACAAACATGACCCTTTGACGTCATCGCGTGTTTGTCGTTTAAAGTAAAATATCGATTCACTGTTATCTTATCTGTACAACCAGACGCAGATTTTGTTTGGAATATACCAGAAACCAAAAGCTGAGCAATAAATAATCTCCGCTTACAATCAAACATCGGAGTCTGTAAGCCTCTCACCAGTGTACGTGTACACGATCTGACGAGACATAGAACTGAAATGTTTGGGCGGTAACATTTACAATTGAAATCACGTATTTAGATTCGTCATTTGATATCACATGGGAAATTCATGAGTCCGCCAGACATCAAACGCTTAAAATAGTGAAATGAAAAAAAAAGATAATTTAATATGGCCCTCCCCCACCACCTATGGCTCATAAAACGGCCCATCAAACTGTTATCTCACAAAGTGATGCTAAATCTATATGAAATTGTTCAATGCATAACACAGTAAAATCCATTAATTATTAATATTGCAGAATGTGTTTTTTCTTATTGTTCTCAACGATTCAGTATATATATAAAAAAAGCAAAATAAGATGCTTTCAGAGTTTGTTATGACTTTAAAATACGACTGTGGTCGTCGCCTCCACCACGCAATGACACGAATGGCAAAAACGGCACCATGCCATGACGGACTTTTTCTGCTACCCGTCCCGGGCCAAGCAATCTCCAAAGAAAACGCTCCTGATTTTATTTTTAGTTATAACTTATATGTTACGCCTGTTTTCCCCAACAGAGGTAATTACAGGAGCGACCTTAACGAGTGGTCCTTTTTTGCTTAACAACTGAGAGTAAAAAACCTAATGTCAAGACAGTGTGGTATAAAGTTTGACGTTCCACCGGGGTGGCATTGAAATTGGTTGTGCCTCACGATGGTCTAAGTGGTAGCGCACTGGACTATCGATCCGAGCCAGATCCCGAGTCCCGGGTTCGAGCCCAGGTACTGGCAAGGCCCCTGGGGCATTGTGCTGGCCACACATTCCCCTGCTCGTTAGTGGTGTCTAAAAACTTGTGAACGCTACATCACTCAGTCCGTCGTGGACTGGAAAGGGGGTCATTTCAAGTCAGAAACCAACAATTTTATAACTTCATTAATACAGACATCTTTTTAAAAAAGTAACTTTTCAACAAAAAAAACAACAATACATCGTCTTTTTAAATCCTTTATATTAACTCGTGGTGTCTGCGGCCGACCGACCGACCTTGCTTGCTTGCTTGTCGCCAAAACTTTTGATCGATTTTTAACCCACTTGCTCGCAAGATAGCGAGCTGAAATTTTGCAGGCAGTTTCTTACCGATGATAAAAACAATGTATCAAAATTTCAGATCGATCGCATGTACCGTAATTAAATTATTGATTTTTTAGATTATTTTATTTATTCCTATGTATCATGCTATTTTTTGAGATAGAGCGTCGCGGTGCGTATTATATTGAACAACCTTTCTGTCGCGCAATAAGGTGCGTATTTTATTGACAGCTCTTTTTATAAACATATTCCTGATCGGTGCGCATTATATTAAACATGTTTTACGACACAACTGCAATTTTGTATTTCTGGATGGTCTGGCGCTGCGTATTATAATGAACATTCTTTTAATTACTTCTCGTACATAAAGGATTTATAGTCAAAAACTTGTTTTTTTACGGGTTGTTTTTATTTAAATACACGAACAAAGTAAATAGATTAAATTTCAACAATTTTCTTTATAAGAGAGGGGAAACATAACAAAACAGATTATTTTTTTCTTTCCATGGTCAATTTCGATCATATCATTATTCATCAAACATAATATCTATATTAGCCTCCAATTACTACCGAAAACTAATGGATTACTCTCATACTTCCCAACTACTGTATTGCCGAAAGCTTATCGATTACTTAACAACTTCCCAACTATTTCTGAAAGCTCGATTACTCCCAAACTTCCCAACTATTGCCGTACGCAAACCAATTACTTCCACGGTTACGCATCTCCAACCGAAAACTGACTGATTATTTTTTAAAAAATCAGTTAAGCATGCGACATCTCAAATACACGATATTTTTACAAGTTCAGTTTTATTATCATATTCCTCTGCCTCTAGCCCCGTAGTTTTACCCAGGTCCCAATGATACACCGACGGGTGAATGAAAATGGAATTGTTTTTGAGCAACATCCACAAGAAATACCCCGAGAGAACTAACCGGGAAGGACCGTGGTATAAAAACAGAGCTTCAGGTGGGTCGGTCAAATGATCACAAACGTCAGTGCGAGACGATATCTTCCTAATGTATGAATTCTGTAGCTTTTAGCCTCCGGCAGACATTTCTAGAAAAGAAACAAAAAACTGAAACAAAAGAATGAAGACGTTTTCAGTTGCTTGACCGGAGACTGATCAAGTTTCTTCTATGAGTGGTTTCATCATTTTCTGCAAACTTCTTTTACAAGATTTTCTTCTCGAAATAGAAACTGATATCCTTTTCTAAATTTAAATTAGATAGTAAACGAGAAAAAAAAATTAAGGACATGTGCTCTAAATATGATCAATGTTTTTTCTTTCTTTTTAAAAAAATCTGTTTAAAGAATATTTGCTTATGGATTTGTTTTTCAAACAAATTTTCTATTAGAAATAGAAGAAAACGTTAATTTCAAAAGAGTTATAAAAAGGAACGCCCTAAAATACACGGAACAATTAACATTTCTAGCAATGATTTACGCTAAGAAATACTGTCTTGAAGTAAGAGTTCAGAGCAAATTACTTTAAAAAAAAAGAAGAATTGAAAATGAATGTAGAAGAAATGTCTTGTGTTTTATAGTTAAATTAGTTAATTTAGAAAAAAAAATCCGGTACGGCCTTCCTTGCGTATATGTGTTGTAAGAAAAATTAATTATTTTCGAACTCCTGCGTATAACTTTTTTTCATGGAACTAAACAGTTGCTTTTGGACAGCTTGCGTGCGGATAGGAAATCAACTGCTTTCCCGGCACGAGAAATATCTGAGTGAAATGTCACGTGATGCAAAGACAAAGTTTGAGACTTGTCAAATAAATCTATAGACTCGAGGTATAGGTAGAAAGTACGTCATGCAAGTATCTACCAAAATTTACAAAATAATTTTTCAGTTTAATACAAGTTAAAACGATTTAGAGTATAAATATGATGTCCATATTTTTAATGGAATAAACGACTTTAGTGTAAGCGTGCATTGAAAGGTTTTTTTCTGTTTTTTTTTCCCAAAATATTTTCCATTGGAAATTTAAAAAAAAATTAACATTACCTCAATTTTTCTCATCATTTCTTCATTGCTACTTACTGTACGGACTCGTCTAAAACAAGTCAGTATATTAAAACTTCTTTTGAACCCTAAATACTTCAACAACACAAACGTTTGAGCAAAGTAAATATTATATATATGTTAAAGCAACAGCTGTCCTTGTGGAAAAGCCTGTCATCCTTTTTTGCTTCGGCCTTTATTTCAGGGCAGTCATCTATTGAAAGTAAGTCGTCCTCCTGCAGGGCAGCAAAAATATAATAATGTAGAAACAGAAACCCCGATTGCAGGAAGCAGACATAACAAGCCGAAAAGAATTGTGTGGATGAGTAGAAGGAACTACAACAGTTGGGAGTCTTTGGACTGAGCAAGGTAGCAAATCGGTCTTTTTGGAAGAAACCATACAGTGATGCCGGCCAGGGCCCTACCTGGTTAGTGTTGCCAATGATGATGATGCCAACTGTCCTTAACTTAACGGAAGGTCAATAGATCAATTTCATATCGCTTTCCCCATTTAATAAATTTATGCTCTGGTCGGGATCATCTTTTTGTTTCTTCTGACAGTTTCGGACAGAATACTTCTCTTCCTCATAGCGTTTTTTTCTTGCAGTCATTTGTTCTCAATGTGAGTTATTTTATGATATTCCGGATTTCTGGTCTGCTCCATTTATACAGAGGGCGTTTATCGCTCACCTGTCCGAGAAATTGAATCTTTTTGCAGATCATTGAAATTCACACAACCAATAAACTTTTAAGAGGTAACTGTAACTGGGTCTTTATTTTTCTTCCCAAACACAGTTTTCTATACAAATGGAGTGTATTTAATAGACGATCTTTCTTCCATAAGCTTAACACAAGTAACACAAATTTGGATGATCAAATATCTAGCTTTGATAGCCCTAACTAAATATTATCTCATCTCTATAGTCATCAATGGCATTCGTCATGACCAAGCGCTTTCGGGACGTGTAAAGATCAGTTTCAGTAAAATATTGGTCCTTCAATAAAGAAACACGCGATATCTACACTATATTTTTTTCTATATACGCAAAGATCATGGCGGACAGGACTCCCCTAAAGATTCATAAAAGATTCCCTTTGTTAAATAACAGATCTGCCAAACATTAAAAATCACATTATAATTTTTAATAACTAAAAAAAATGGGTTCTTATTTCTGGGTCAGCATTTCATAGTTAATGAAATTCATAGAGAAAATTATTCTTGCTTGTGCCTGTCCACCACGTTCATGAGGTCAGTCATAACCTTAGGAAGTGAGACATTACCCCTCACCAGTGAAATAGAAATTATGCCTAAAGAAAGTTACTAAAGAAAATTTACGGCCAGTGTGTGTGTTGAAATATGTGTTTGGAGAAGCTGCATGAACAAAGAAATATAGAGGCTGTTTGAAGTTCTGCCAATAGTCTCAATCAATGTTCCCTTTAAGCTGTGCGACTGCGCGGCAGCGCAGTGCCGCGCAGCAGTTTAGAATTTCCGCGCAGTAAATTTTGTCAGCCATATTACAAAAAAAGGTTTCTGTGCAACTTTGCACACGAGATATTTTACATTTAACACGGACCAACGAACCGTAGAGGGAACATTGATCTCAATAATGAAAATTGGCAGAAAGCAATGGGCAGGTCATCTGGAATGAATGCAGACCCGTAGAGCAGCAAAGACTATAGATAGACAGAAACAGGGGGGCTAGAAGGCTAAGAGTATGACCCAGAATGAAATGGATGGATGCGTTTGAGAAAGAAAGACTTATAGCGTGGAGGCGAAAGGCAACGGATTGGTCGATTCAGCAGACAGAGGCTCCAAATGGGCTGTAGCGCCAAAGACGATACTATTGTCGCTGTGTCCATATTTCCAACTGCACGACGCCTGCTTGGTCTTGTTGGGACAAATCTTTCGGCGAAGATGTAACGCAGGAATATAGCTTTGAGAAGCCTCTGAAGGTGATGTTGTCGGTGTAGGAGAATTAAAAAAAACGGTGGCAGTAGTGAATGTTCTGGACCGCAATGGAACATGTCATTCGATGATCACTTCCTCTCCTACTTTTTAAGCACCTTTCACGCAAAACCATATTTTAATCATCACAAAATTATTCTGACATTCATCACTGACAGAAAAAAAATCAAATACACGAAATGTAAAGAAACAACAGGAACGTTGTTTACCTTACGGTCCATAGGGATATAGATGTCCCATGGCTACAAAAAATAATCTGATAATCAAATAATTTGACCGAAAAAAACCCAGCAAAATAATCTGCAAAGAAGCACATTAATACATTAAGTGAGGAAGCCAGGTGACAGTTTTGTTCTGGTTTTATAAAAGAGATCATAGTAAAGTTTGGCAGTTGATGGTAAATCAAAAATTCTTTTCTGTCTGACAATAAATCTAACGCAAATAGGTTTTAAATAAAACACTTCGGTTTTTATTATTTTAAAATTATTTTTTAAAAACAAAAATATGGATGCTATGAATTCGTTAATGGTTTCAGACACGTGCGGAAAAAATTATCGTGTTTCAATTATATCTGGAATCTTTAAGACAAATCATTTGTACAAATGGTCATTTGGTCCGAAAGGTTTTTATTCTTTGCATATTTAACATTAACATAGGCGTTTCCTTCAATATTCATATCTTTTACTCAGTTTCACATATTAAAAAAAATATGTTTATCCATGGAGATTTTGTTTTAATATCGGCTAACCCATCCTAGGCACAGTAACTTCACCCTGGACATACCGTGTATTACACCTTTCCCTTGCGATATACTTCCATAAAAAAACGAGTGTTTTTGCAAGTTTCGAAGTTCGTTTATGGCGTTTAACCCTTCGGTTTATCGGTCGATATCACGTAGCTACACCGTACAGCTAGCTAGCTACTCGATTTGATGGACCAAAATAAATTGGTTTTCCATCGGGCCATCAATAACTTAAGATGTGTATCGCGGTATGTTTCAATGAGAGAGTCACGTGATCATTTGTCATCAGTTAGGGTCATTTCCCTTTCGGAACTCTGGGAACTTTACGCCAGACTTGGGTGTAGTAAAACATGAGACTATTTCAGATGAAAGACTAACATTTTTTTAAAAAATTTGGAAATTAAAATATATTTGCAATTTTACAAAATTGCAATTCATTAGGGAAAAACAAAGTTTAATATAAGTATCTGTCTTAGTCTTAGTAAATTCTGGGATGACACGTCTTTCGTAAGAATTTAGTGTCTCTCGTGTGGTAGACTTACACTAAATTTAAATTGAAAATATTAAAAAAACAGATGACATTATTTTAAACTAGAAAGACGACTAAAATCAAAATGAAAAAAAAAGATTGACATAAAAAAGTTACAAATGAGAATATATGTGAAATATATGGTTGGAACAGGGTTAAGGGTTAGTAAGTATTCATGCAAGTCATTGCACCAACACATAGACACATTCCAAAATTTTTAAAAATCTACAGCCAGTATTTCACTCTCAATACTGCAAATATAATGGCGATCACTATATTAAAAAAATAATTGAAAATTTTAAATCAATAAATCAAAATGCACCATTCCCAGAAATTAACCCTTCTCCCCAGGGCCGATAACTGTTAATTTCTGATCATACCAAACAACTATTTCCACCAAAAAAATATTTTAAAAAAACCAAACAAGTGCACTTTTAAAGCTTTTCAGCGCCGTTGAACACTCCGTCTCACTTGCATCTCTTTGACCAAACGAGCGTCAACAAACATTTACACATGACGAGTTTTGATTAATGTAGAGGAAAAATGTTATAATATATTTTTTTAAAATTTTGACGTGACTGAACGGATTATTTCTAAATGTACCAAAATCATTTTGAAAACATTACTTGCCCTGTATGATTTCATGAACCGTCGTGTCCTTACATTTTTGCGTACACAAACGACCCGTTTGCAGTACACCTATAACTAGCGATCTTGACATTCCGACAACTTAGCATGCTTGCATACATGCATCGTAGAGTTCGTACAGCATGTTATTCTCTTCCAGCAGCACAATTTATATACAATAATCTATTCGCGTTACATACTCGTTCGAAAATGCTATTCATGAAACACACTGCTCTTCATACAATACTCGCTTTATTCGGTCCATAGGTTTTTATAACACATGTTTCCAATATCATATACAGTATACAACGCATACAACCTAAAACACATATACATGTACTACATATCCATTTACCACATTTAGCACACCTAATTAAATATTAAATTAGGTGCACACTATCTACAAAAAAGCACAATGTATCACCATACACATTAAACTCTGAACACTGTGCACAATACACACTCACACACACGTTATTACTGTTTGTCACAAAAATGTGTGAGTTAACAAATGGGGCATGCTTCGTCGCCATTCAGCACAATTATAGCACATTGGCACATGACGCTACTCACAAGAAAAATCCACACTTGTTAGTAAATGAAGATTCACTCGTTGTTTTTCCGACAGTGTGTGGCCTTAAAACGAAAGTCTCTCTGAATCGAATACAGCACCAAAGAAGTTCGCCCTCACACGATCTAGTGTTTAAGTCACTCCCCGCATCCTTGTCACCGAGGAAAGTATCGATCCGATACACTGGTGAAAAATGGACTTTTTCAATACCTGTACCGCAGTGAGACACAATCTAATTTTCGTATCGATCCTTCATGACATTGATACTCGTAGTTTAGGAATGAAAATATTCTGATCTACGTTTGAACAATTTATATTTTTCCAATCACGTGATTTTCTAAATTTCTTTTAATTTGAAAAAAAAGACCGCTACACTAGTGAATGTGTTGATCAGGTATTTAGGACGGACATATCCAGCACTGAAGTATGTGTCATTGCTACACATCTCTATCTAAAATAATATTTTAAATTATTTTTTTAAAAACTAAAACCGGTTGCGAATTCTCCAGTTGCAAATGTTAAGTAATAGAGTTCGCGAACTAAGATGTGTATCACGGAATGAGAGAGAGAGAGAGACAGAGAGTGAGAGAGGGATGAAAACGGTAGAGGGAGAGAGCCGAATGAGTTATTTACAGAGAGAGGCAGTGAGAGGCAAGTTGTGGCGGTAGCTGGACTCGGACGATCGATGTCGTCGCCGGAGTGAGTGATTGAACCCACGGCGCGATGTGCGCGTGTGTGGGGGTGGTCGGTGTGTGCGTGTGCGTGGGGTCGGCGCGTGAGTGGGAAAGGCCGATGACTCATTCATTGCGCTCAGAGACATTTTCCACCTTCCTACCCCCGCCCCGCCCCCTTCCGCACCCCGTAGTTTTGGTGTCACCGGGCTTTCTGCCCTGCTCCTACCCCCCCCCCACTCCCCAGCTTTTCTTTGCCAACAGAGAAACGTTTGGGTCAAGACTCACTGTCTAGAGTTAAGACAAGGCCAGAAGGGTGGACGGAGCAGCAAACTGTCTGTCAGTAGGATGGAATAGTTACATCGAGTTGGAGATGACAGACGACGGATGATATATGTGGGGTAGATGGATGATGGCTGGATGATATATTTGGGATGAGGGATGTTGGCTGAAAGATGAGGGATGTTGGCTGAAAGATGATGAAGGGATCGGGGAGGATAGATTTGGGATAAAGGATTATGGAGGGATGAGGGAGGATGAATTTGGGCTAATTCGGGATGGGTAAATGATGTTGGAGGGATGACTGGGGATAGATTTGGGAAAAGGAAAAAAAATGGTGAAATATGACGGGTGATGGAGGGATAAGGGAGGGAAAATTTTGAATGAAGTGTAATGGGTGAAGGATGTTGTAGGGGTGAGGGATGATGAGGTATACGTATTGGGGATGACTGATGAATGAGGAGTAAAATTGTTTTATGGACGAGGGCTAAAGGATGAGATACGAGGGGTAAAGGATGAGGGATAAAGGATGAGATACGAGGGGTAAAGGATGAGATACGAGGGGTAAAGGATGAGGGATAAAGGATGATATACGAGGGGTCAAGTATTGGGTTTGATGGAAGGGATACCAGGGATAGCAAAGGGGCCGTCCATAAAGTACGTCACGCTCCAAAGGGGGCAAGGGGTGTAAGAAAGTGTGACAGTTTGTGACATGGGGGTGAGGGGGTCCGCCAATGTGTGACGTCACGGTGTTTTATATTAAATTTTAATTATTTTGTTAATAAAAAACAACTTTTTTGTTCGAAAGTTTTACGTACTTTAGGGGGGAGGGGGGCAAAATTTGTGACAGTTTGTGACAGGGGGGAGGGGGGGGGAGTTTAAAATGATCAAAAATAGCGTGACGTACTTTATAGACGGCCCCAAAGGTGGATTTAGGCACTGTGAAAATACAGACGTCTTCTTACATTTAAAAAAAAAGTTAATAAACGGACCATTAATAAAGTCCTGCTAAAAGTGTGAAAAGAGTGTGTGTGTTTTTTTTTGGGGGGGGGGTTGGGCTGCGTGTGTACGGAGGAAAAATAAATCATTTTAATTTTAAGAGGTAAGGTTTCATTTTGGTGATTGCTTTTGATTGATTAAATGCGTGGTCGTATGGGCGACTGATGTGAGTCTGTGGTGGACACAACGTCGGATGACACTTTTTATTGTCATTGTGTGTGGCCTTTTATATATTAGATATATTTTTATTGTCATTGTGTGTGGCCTTTTATGTATTAGATATATTTTTTATTGTCATTGTGTGTGACCTTTTATATATTAGTTATATTTTTACAAGACAATTTTGGGTGGGGGGGGGATATCATCACAGAAGTTGTCAACATCTCCAAATCTGTCTATATACAAAACAAAGACAGTGTTCAGGTAATTGTATCTTATTCCCATTATTATTATTATTTTTTGATAATTCTGTAGCTCAATAATACAAGACATTTATTGACTGTTTTTACCACAAGAATATTTCCTAATATTTTTTTCCAATGCAAGAGTAATAAATTATTGAGACAAAAATAAATGTGATCTCAAAACGTAAATTGGCAGGTCTATATTATTATTTATATACGTTTAATTGTAATGATGCATGGTAGATCGAATCCAAATGTTGATTCGCATATTTATAGTAAAACACTTTTTCAAATAACGATTCTCCTTTGAAGGTTTCTTAACAATTACATTTTTAAAGATCAATATACAGTCGGACCTCTCTAAGTCGAACTTAACTAAGTCGAACTTAACTAAGTCGAAAACCTCCCTATATCGAATTAATTGTCAGGTCCGGCCCAAGTCTGCTCATATTACGCCATTTTCCCTAACTCGAAAACTCCGTAAGTCGATTTTTTTTTCCGGTCCCTTTGAGTTCGATTTAGTATAAAGATTTAATTAAGCTAAAAAAGATATTATTTTTATTTAAAGGAAAGAAAAAAAGAGCTTCTAAAGTAGGTGACTCAAAGTGAGTAAAGTTTTCATTTTATTTTATTTTCGTGTTGTAAATTTTTCACAGACTAAAAATACCTCCCAAAGAAAATAGCCTATTTATGTAAAAAAATATTTTAAAAAAATAAATAATATATATATATATATAGAGATATATATATATATGTATATATATGTATATATATATATATATAATATATATATATATATATATATATATATATATATATATATATTTATATATATATATATATATATATATATATTTATATATATATATATATATATATTTATATATATATATATTTTTTTTTAAACTCTTTAATTTTTTAAAGTATATTTCGTTTTACACTTTTTAGTGTGGAAATTGACGATAGCGCCCGTTTATTCAGTTTTTGCCTTTGAATAAAGTTCAATAGAGTGTGTATAGAGTGGTTTATAATTTCAACCTGTCTGCCCCTCAAAACGTGGAGCGATGCACGAATTCTTGCAATACTTCACGATTGCTCTGCAATTTATTGAAGCCCATCGAAATTTATGTCTATTTTAAGAAATATATCCCCCCCCTTTTTCTTTTAAGTGCTGAGTCTATTTCTCTTACATCTCGTCTGCTAATCCCATTTCCAACCTTCGCATACATTACAAAAGAACTGAATGTTGGGAGGGAAAAATACATTGAAAACTCCTTTAAAAAATGACTTGTCTCACCGCAACCAACCCTCACCAGCCAGTGACCGAAGCAGACGTCTGGTTTGTGACTACGTGTCAGACAACAGTAGCATCTTTTGTACTGATTACGTCACGTATTATTGATGGGGCAAACACGTGACCTTGGTAGCTGGTTTAATACAGTGGTCTTATATTGTAGATCTCACGGTCTATTAACCTTCAGGACAACATGGCCTTCAAATTTTTTACGTCTTTTTTAGTAATTAAATAGTTCTTTATTTGCTTTAAAACTTTAATCCCCATATTCACAGAACACTTTAGAAAAGCACAACCTTTCATATACTAATTAAACCTATGTTAAGATTTTAATTATTTTTTTTTACAATTTCTGTACACGAATTAACGTTAAATAAAAGAGTGTAAAAATAGGATAGCGTAAAACCTCTAAAGGGGAACGAACTAAAGTTACATCAAGTTAAAAAATTTCGTGTTTTTTTAAATGTTAAAACTTATGTGCCTTTAAAAATAATTATTTTAAAAAAAATTTACCATGAAATTTTAAACATCTTTTAACTTTCGTCAAGTTATATTTATTCGTTTCGCCTCTTTTTCTTCAAGGAATGTCGCTATAATTTTTTTTAATCTTTAGCTCAACGAGTGTCCCATCTATCGAACCATTATCAATATTTCATGAAAAACGGGTTTTAAAAAACAACAACAACAAACCCCACTTGATTTAATCTAGGAGGCGGTAAATGAATAAGTGAAGTTACAGTTAGTCTTAACAACATCTATTCTGACGATAAACGGGGCTTGTTTGCACTGTACTGTAATTTATGTGGCTGTCAGGATATGAAGGTTTACTGAATGCATTAATACTTAATATGTATGTTATTATTTTTATGTACAGCGCCGTGAGACTAGTTTCTGACTGGAGCACAGCGCTATATAAATTATCAATTTATTATTATTTTTATTTTATGGTGACAGGCAATGTTCCCTTTAAGCTGAGCGGCTGCGCAGGTTTCTGACCGATGCCATGTAGCACTTTTGAATTACCGCGCAGCAAATTGTTTTAAATATTGCACTAAAAATGGATGCTGGGCAACTTTGCGCACGAGTTTTTTTTTACTTTGCACTCGGGCCAACGAACTTTAGAGGGAACATTGGTGACAGTTCTCGCCACACACCTAAGTCTTCGTTTGTTACCTTATCTTAGAGGTGTTTGCATTGACGTCAGTCGAGTCCCAAAGTATCTTCATTTGGAGGAAGCTACCTCACATTAACATACAGTATGGCTGTACCAGATTCAAATTTTTGAAATCCTGCTCCGAGTCGGATTTGGCCAGATTTATGAATTTAAATCCGACCTGAGCCGAATTTGTAAAAATGGCCAGATTCCGGATTTGCCGGAGCCATTATATTTATATATTAGGGCTCTACCTGTCAGCCGGATCTGGCTGGATTTTTGAAGTGAAATCCTGCCGGAACTGGATTTGTAAAAATGGCCAGATTCCGGATTTGCTGGAGCCGGAGCCAAAATCCGGTACATTCCTAATTGATAGTTTGTTCCCCTATCCACCGGTTCATAGATGAGGGAACCTGTGAATAATTCAACCACGTCTCCTTTGGTAGGATTATCAATGCACCAAAGCCTTTCTAATTTGAGGACTGCTCCAGAAAAGCAAACCTCTCATCGATTTATGTAATATAACAAATGGGTTTTACTAATCGCTCTCTAAAAACAGACGAGAGTGACGTCATTTGAGGAATAAATGATGTCCAGAAGTTTTGAGCGCAGATATTAGGCAACACAAATTATTTCATCTTCATCAATATTTGTGACATGTGCAATTTTTTTTTCTCTTCAGTACATACGACACGTAAGATTGATCTTGTAAGTGCCTGTGGCAGGCTAAATATAACGTGTCTTTTACACGTCTGCGACAGGTGATTTGGTCATTAAAAGTATATGTTACATGTGATATAGGTCTGATAGACGTCTGTGACAGACTTTATTGACTTGTTAGTTTCTGTGGAGGGCAAATAATTATCCTGCTAGTAGTATTGTCATCGTTTATACATGTGGCTGATGATAAATCTATCTTTTATGTCTGAGGCAGGTCATATTGTCAACGCTGATTTCTGCGAGTTTGTAAGTTACAAATATATGGGCAACGAACAAAAGGTGCAATCACTTTCGAAACCGGGTTTTGATTTTCCTTTATTACGATGTTTACGATGTTTCCACATTTTTAGGGCAACGCAAAAACTATATTTTTCGTTAAAATAAAAAAATAGAATATATATGTAAAAGATCAATATAAAACAAACCCACAAGAGAACTATTTTCCATTAGATACTTTTGAAATAGCGAACGTTTACTAACTGAAAAGCTCTTTTGTGTCCAAGTGGTCGCCATTCAGTGAGTCTCCTAATGCTGCTTTAGCTCCCCTTCCATTTCTTAATTAAGCTGTTTTCATGACCAATTGCTACTACAATCCAGGGGCCGTCTCCAGGCCGAGATGGGGAGGAAGACATAGTGATAAGATCGGGCGGTAGAAGGTAATAAGAAGGGAAAAATAGGCACCAGTGGCGAGACTGCGGATTTGGGTGATAAAGAAGATTTAACTATTCCCCCCCCCCAATTTCCACCGCGCGCGGATGGAGTGATCTATTACCCGGACAGTTGAGATTGCCTGCCTTTTCTTTCGAGGGGTCGAGCATTTACCCGAACTCTTCGGAAATGAAAAACCAAATTTTGATTAAGATTCAAATTTTTTTATAGCGTCAGTTTTCTTCGCAATGCAATAATGTGCAGATCGTGTTTTTTTTTCTTCCAACCGATGCTGAAGTGACGTGCCGACATTGGAGTCTTTCCGCCCGAGGACCTGTCGAGTCAACTCTGGTCAACACGAGACTGAGAGTTGACGAAAGTTACTTGTTCGTAGGTTGTTGAATATCACATAACCGTCGAATGATGACGTAGTGTTAAATTCAATGACCACCAAGTGGTCAAGGCTAAAGAGACCCTAGAATTGATATCCAGAGCGAATTAATTAAATAAGTTGGGGAATGAAAAAAAACAGGGTGTAACTGTAGCGGGTGGAATCTATTTTATTTTACCAAGAACGACGAGACTGTAAAAAAAATAATACAATTAGATGCATGCAATACATAAGACGTGGTATTACCGTCGCAGAGCTCCCCCCCCCCTTTTTGTGTGTGTTGCACAACGTAAAAGCTATACCATTAAATTATAAGCTAAGCAAATTAAAGAATAGATTACAGACGCTGTTAGACACCAGATTATCACTTATTTGTGTACGCAACCATGGTAACAGATGAGAAAACAATTTTCGACCGACGTTTCCTGTTTAAGTGCCTTTTGTTGCCATGGTAACCGATGGGTGAAAGATTTCTAATACGAATTTCCTGTGTTTGTGCCTTCGAGCCAGTTTGGAATTGTTCGGCTTGAAGTAACAAAAAATTCCGTTTGGTTAGCATGTCGAAAATGTACACACAGTCGGGGGTGGGAATGGGGGGGGGCAGTGGCACTGGCACTAAGCACGAAAAATGGCACATGTATGCAGTAGATCAGTTGGTTTGCTCGACCACAAAATCTCCGAAATCGACGAACAGAGCGGTTATGCATTGTGCTCAGAGGACAATCTTCCTACGTAAAGAAACAAAGTTTACGCTGGACAATAAATGAACATGTTTTGAGTTTGAGGCGGAGGGGGTTGGTTAATTGTTGACCAGCTTTCAAAATCTTCTATTTCAAACAGAAACATTTTCAGTACTGATTGAAAAAAAATAGAGAGAGATGCAAAGCATTGTAACACTATAACGTATAACATTACACATGATGATAAACGTCATTCAATTATGTTACTATGTAATTTGTGGTGTAATTCAACATGTAGTTTGCCTCGGAATTCCTGAAACGGTCTTTGCTCTTCAACACAACAAATATTTCAGATCTCTGCAAGTGTAAAATTTCGCTAAGAACAAAAGTGAAGGAAAAAAACAACAACAAAAAAAACATACATTTAATTCACCACCACTTTATTACAGTACCATGTGAATTAGAATACATCACATGCACAAGTATATAGCATGTAAGAATAATTCTTGCCTTACATAAATTAAATTCACAAATAATTTACCCCCCCCCCTTTTTCCCTATTCCATCCCTTTTTTTCGGCATGATATTTTATTTAATTTTTTCTTGCTAAGTCCCTATTATCACTTAATCGTCAGTCAATATTTATTTTGCGCACCGCTTTCAGCGCGTACCGCGTTGCGCTCTCATTAACTGAACGCCCCGTGGTGCGCTTAAAAATCCCGTAAACACCGAAATAGAAGGAAAACAAGGAACGCAACATAAAATCACCATAAAGTAAAGTTAAACTAAACCAGCTGCACTTCTCTAAAGAGATTCAATGTAAATAATCCGATGGTAAATCCGAGAAGCGGGAATGGTGCAATAATTTTTTTTTAAAAAGGATTTTTCCCTCTATTACCGCTTAGTAAACGCTTGACATGCCTCTGTCGCTGCAACTAGGTCCAAAATAATACTTCCGAATGTTTCTTGTTAGCACTCGTTCTTAATGCACACTATGGGGTGCTGAAGTCACACTGCTCCTGAGCCAGGCGCTTTTCACATAAAAAAAATACATTCTTGACATTAAACTTTGACGCAATAATTGGTCACACTTTAAAAGTGATGGAAATAAAATTGAATTCGAGTGACAAGGTATGGGAAGTACTATTTACGATGCTCAGTCTTGTCTCAATCTTCAACCCCAAAGATACTATTATAAATCGTCCGTTTATAACCTAATGGAGGATAAGGAAAATATTTAAAAGTTCAACTTAATGAAATTATTCTTAGGCGTGTTTTTTTCCCTCTTCTTTTCAACATAATTATTGTATCATTAAGGCGGCTTTTAATTCTCACCATACCGCTACAAGCTTCTCTGATAGACGCGCATCTCTCTCCCCGACTTCCGAAATAAACAGCCGTTTTAAAAGCGCCCATATTCGTAAAACGTGTAGGCCTCCTGATTCGGTTCAAAGCCATGGGGCTAGCTGACGTCCTTCCTTCCACAAGACCACAAGGTCCTCATTGCGCACGTCCTTCCCTCCACAAGACCACAAGGTCCTCATTGCGCACGTCCTTCTCTCCACAAGACCACAAGGTCCTCATTGCGCACGTCTTCACTTTGGTACGCGAGGACAACGGCATCGTCAGACAACTTCTCCCTCCACCCCCACCCCCACCACCCCCCCACTCAAAACCACGAGTGTCGTTTCGGATCAGCCGAAATTCCTCAAATGGCAACTCGGTATCTTGTAGATTCCTTTACCAGTTATCAAGAGCCGTGGTACCAAAACTCTTATATTACGTCACAGTTTATTTTTTCACTTCAGCCACCTCTTTTAGAAACATTCTATAAGAGCAGCACATATAACAGATAATATTGTTTTATTTCTACTTAAAATATACCATTGCATTATAAAGTCAAATTTAGACGTGGAATTTCTATCTGCGATTATTATACATGTCAATATTACCATAGAAAATGTGACAGTAACATCTATCGTTTTGTCTTAAATCTTGTTCTTGGGTCATCTACTGTCTCCGTGACGACAATAACTTAAACAAATATTACGTTCTGTTTAGTTTATTGCGTTGCAAGCATGATTACAAAGATGATAATTGAGTTTTTTTTTCCTTAATGCAAACAATAGTGCTATATTTAGCTCTAATTTCAGTGCTGCCATTAAGGACATTATAACAGGTGATCCATTAATTTCAAGGACAATCGTTGGTCTTGTACCGGAGGTTACCTTGTCCCTAAAGACGCATTTCCCCATGGCAACCCAGCCCCCAAAGACGCATTTACCCATAGCAACCATGTCCTTCGAGATGCATTAACCCGTGGCAACCATGTCATTAGAGATGCATTTACCCATGGCAACCATGTCCTTAGAGATGCATTTACCCATGGCAACCATGTACCTAAAGACGCATCAAACCATGGCAATCCTGTGCCAGGATGCACATTAAAGCATAGAAACCCTGTCTCTATAGGCACTTTAACCCATGGCCACCATGTTCCTAGAAACACCTTAACCCTTGTCGACTCAGTCCCAAGTGATAAAGTCAACTTAATGACTCGAGAGACGTTTTAATTATTGACGAGCTCCAGGGTTTCAAACTTCTTTTTGATCCCCGCCTCCAGTTTGCCGAATTCGCGAATCGTTTTGCATAGACCCATTTCTCTTGCTGGGCTCACTGCTGGATTTACCTATTTGTTAAACAAGCTATAGCTTAGAGCCCCCACCTTCTTGGATCCCGCCCCCCCCGGATTTTTTTTCTCCATATTTGGCACTGACATAGAATATCTGGACTTCAAAAGGGGCCCCCTATTCTCAAAAGCTAAACCCCCATCAAGTCAAATCCAGCACTGGCTGGGCCATATGCTTAAACCCAAGCAGTCTGGTGGTGAGTGTGGAACTACGTTTTCCAGCGTCTCTCTTCAACTACGCCATCACCACTTTTTTTTTCCAAATAATAAAACCTAAATTTACAAAAAAAACTTTTTTCTGTCACCTTTCTCTCTTTTTACTGATCTCTTTTTACAGATAAATGCAGCTCTTGTAGACTTCTTCCATATAACAACAATGGAGTTAACATGAATGGAATAATCAACGGACGTGACGTCGGTCAGCCATTTCCCCCCATCTTCAAACTTAACCTCTGCGCAAGGGTAATACGCTCTGTAGTGCCGACTTGGCGTCTGCCCAGATTCCCCACATTTACATCGTATAATTTCTCGTGTTGGCTTTCTCGGCGTTTACTGATCCCCACAGGGGTTCTCAAATTATCGTAGGTGACCTGCTACACATAGGTACCCAGTTATTTTTCTGTGACGTATTTCATTTGCTGATTACCCCGCTAATTCCTCCCCCGCCAATCTACCACCACCCACCCCTGTGATTCAAGGGAAGTAGACCTCCGTTTGCAATGGTTTCAGCTGTTTTTAAAAAAAATCTTTTTATATGTTCCCAATTTTATCGTTGCGAAGCTTGTATTCTGTGCGACTTCCGTCAGCCATGTTGTTTGCTATTGTTGGGGTTTTATGGGTTAAAAGCTTTACGAGTTTTACTCTCTTCCTTAAAACTCTAATATCTTTATACATAGACGGAGTTGAAATGAAAAAAAATGTAAGTGGGGAAAAGGGAGGAGAAAATAAGCTATTGGATTGGTGACAGGCAAAAGATGAAACGCGGTCATTACTGAAATTAGCCGACAACCTCTAAAAATAAGTATGTTAAAGAACAAACCATGCATAAGATTGACTATTGAGGCGCAATTTGAAGATTGATTCTCAGGTAGGTTCCCTTTCTCCCTTCTTTACCATGAACGTTGACTGGCCACTTTAAAGAACGTTTACTCTGTGTTCTTGTGTTTTGACATCATTGAGGGCTTATTTTTGCTGAAAGTGTCACACTGATAAGTTTTTACCTTATCCCTGTTGACGAGGCTGGCTCAAAGACACCGAAAATTTCTGTATTTGATTTCAATATTTTAACGAACTATATGTAAACTTAGGTAAATTTCACAGTTGCGCGCCTTTTGCAAGGACCCGTTAGAACTTTCAACGCATTTTGTTAAAAAGCATGTTATTAAGCATGTTTCAAATGTAAATGATATTAAACACGTCTTTATTTATTTCGGTCTATTTCGATTGAGGTACCTAAAAAAAAATAACATTCCCGACAGTGAAATTTTCCTTCCACTTTCAGATCTGAGCTTAATCTTAATTATAACTTCCATAGAAACGACAAAAAATAAGACAACGTGGTGGGGTGGGGAGGGGGGGCTGATCGAATAAAAACGATGTTTTCTCAGATGATCCACTTGAGAAGCAAGATTGCTTTGGCCGGACAAAAGGGAGAACAGAACGTATGTTCCGTGACCAGATACTGAATCTCATAAGACCGCGGGTAACAAATATCCACAACAAAGGGGGAAATCAATTCGGGTACTCTACTCACTTTAGAATACTGTAACATACACGGACAAAGCTGGTATTGTAATCTGCCATAGATTCGGTATCGATCTAGACATGAATTAGTGTAACAAGCGATAAAGATGGCCTATTAGCTAGTGATCAAAGTCCTTGTCAAAGAAGGAAATCGATTGTCACGATATGGGCAACAGCTTAGCTCAATACCGAGCCAAATGTGTATTCCGGAAGGGAAAGTACTCACTAAAGAAGGATAATAGCGTGTTTTGTTTGTGTGTGTTGTTTTTTAAACAAGGAGATGTGATGGGGCGTAGTAAATTGAGTAAGGTCGTCATCTTCACGAGGTATCGTTATAATCACAATATCGCTATCACAATAAAACATAGCATCTTTATGAAAATGACTATTGGTGTTGTCTCTTTTGGTAGCAATCGCTTGTTCCCTCCCTCCATGTGATGTGACTTTGATCAAGTGTTTTGGAAATAAAAATTCCCAGAAAAATTTCAGTGTAAATGCTAATATTACTGTAGATTTCAAAGGTGTAAGGTTTCTTATTTCTGTTCAAACCCCACTTTTCACCACATCATAATATAATATTTATTTTTAAATATTTTTTTTCAAACTGAAAATGTGTAAATCTTAAAACTATCGGTACGTCCAGCTGCCCATGAATAGGCTGATTTAATTATCGAGCATAAATCCACCATGATGTTCATGATTTATCACCGTCCTGAGATGTGATTGGCGTTTTCCTAATCCATAGTGTTCCCAAGCACAGGTTTAAAACAGAAGGTAGATAATTCTTTGAGGCACTTTGAAGAAAACGGAGTTCCTTAGCCTGAACACCCTACACCCCCTCCCTATACTTATCGATCCAGCAGGTCAGCAAGTACACCGTATAGATGTGTGGTAGGGGCTTCACCTCAGGCTGACCAGAGGCCAATGGTTAGCTGACCAGCGGAGAACTTATCATTAGACCATTTTACTTCATGTGTTATTTCCTTGTTTTCTGGAAATCAACTCTTGGGGTAAAGCCAACTATTCTCTGCCAAGACCAGGACTTAAAAAATTGTAGCTGATGTCTCTGCCTGATAGGAACTTGATCTGTTTCTTAGTAGCAATTACTAAAAAAGATATTTTGAACGTGTCCTTTGTTGAACTGATGTTGTTGTTGTTTTTTTTAAATCTGCTGCCACCAGATTATTGGCGCAATCAAGATTTAAGAAGAAAAAATAAGATATTTACATCGAGTTATCCTAAATTGCCGACGACAGGAATATTTTAGAAGCGAAATCTGTCAGTGGTTAGAAATAAATCCGTATAAAATGTAGTTGAATACCTTGTTTGAAGCTGCTGTAAGTACTGCAAGTCTTTAAAATATAAAATACACAAACAAATTGTGTAATCTATACTAATAAAAGACAAAGCCTGACTCACTCATTCACTCACTGACTCATTCATCACTAAGTCTCCAACTTCCCGTGTAGGTAGAAGCATGAAACTTTGGGAAGTTGTTGAGTAGCCTCTCGCGACAAAAATTGGCATAAAAGAATTTTAAAATTAACGTTCATGGGGGCCGGGGGCCCAAAAACGTTTTTGTGTCTTATATGGCCTTTATAAAATTTGAAAATCACCAATTCTCCTATTTCCCGAGTAGGCAGAAGCATGAAACTTTGGGAAGTTGTTGCATACAAACCCGCAATGATAACGGGCGAAAAAATATTAAATAATCACTTCCTGGGGGCCGAGGGCCCAAATGAAGTTTTTTCCTTAAATGAGCTATATAAAAACTGAAAATCACAAATTCTCATATTTCCCGTGTAGGTAGAAGCATGAAACACTGGTTAGTTGATAAGTACACTTCCGCGATGTTAACAAGCGAAACAAATATTTAAATTATCACTTAATGTGGGCCGGGGGCCCAAATGTAGTTTTTTCCTTATATAAAAAACCGACTCAACACTAATTCTTCAACTTCCCGTGATGAAACTTTGGGAAGTTGTTGAGTAGCTTCTCACGACGAAAATTGGAGTAAACGAATTTTAAAATTAACACTCATGGGGGCCGGGGGCCCAAAAACTTTTTTTTCCTCCTAATATGGCCTATATAAAATTTGAATATTACTAATTCTCCTATTTCCCGAGTAGGCAGAAGCATGAAACTTTGGGAAGTTGTTGAGTACAAACCCGCGAGGGTAACGGGAGAAAAAATATTTAAATTATCAGTTCCTTGGGGCCGGAGGCCCAAATGAATTTTTTCCTTATATGAGCTATATAAAAACTAAAAATCACAAATTCTCCTATTTCCCGTTTAGGTAGAAGCATGAAACTTGGGGTAGTTGTTAAGTAAAATTCCGCGATGGTAACAGGTAAATAAATTATATAATTATAAATTATCACTTACTGGGGACCGGGGGCCCAAATTTAGTTTTTTTTTCTAATATTAAAAACTGACTCAACACTAATTCTCCAACTTCCCGTGAAGATAAAAGCTAAAACTTTGGGAACTTGCTTAGTACGCTCTTATGACGATAATTGGCGAAAAAGAATTTAAAAATTTTCACTCATGGGTGGCCGGGGGCCATAAACGTTTTTTTCCGTATATGGGCTATATAAAACTGAATGAACACTAATTCCTAATCTTCCCGTGTAGGTAGAAGCATCAAACTTTGGAAAGTTGTTGAGTACCCTGCCACTTTGGTAACAATCAAAACAAATATAAAATTATCATTCACTAGGGGGCACAAATGAAGTTTTTTACTTATATGAGCTATATAAAACAGACTCATCATTAAATATCTAACTTCCGTGTATGTAGGATCATGAAACTTTGGTAAGTTGTTGAGTACCCTCCCGCAATAGTAGCAGAAGTGTGCAATTTTTTACACGCTTTTATTTAAGCCACACTGTTTGTATGTTGTATCCATCCATCCATCCTTCCTTCAAATCTTTAAACATAAAATTAAGCCACTTCTGATGGTTCTAGAGATCTCAAAATTTTACCACAGATAGATCTTGGATGACAATGCATTGTATTAAAATTTCAGATCGATCAAATGTACCGTAATTAAATTAATCAATTTTTAGTTTATCTCTCTTTATCACTATTTAGAATGTATAGTCGTCTGCTAGAGTTGACCTCCACGGCTCACTGGTTTCACTCCAGCCCTCGTTTACCAAATTCCCGTGTTTACAGGGGAGATCAGCGCGTTTCAGTCTGTAAATGTTTGTAAATAAAAGCGTGTCCTTTAAAAAAAATATTTTTTTTTACATTTTACTTATTACTTTTCGCTTTTGTTTTTCTGCGGGACTATGACAGACAGACAGACAAGACGGCGAAGTTAATATTTAATATATGTATATATCCACCATGATCCAGATTGAAATCAAATTGGTGTTTTGAATTTGTGTTACGCGGGTTCAAAACGCTTACTGAAATCTTAATTTACCGCAGCAAAGCGCGGGTATTTTGCTAGTTAAACATATATGGAAGCTTCATCTTACTTTTTATCTTTACGTCTTGATATAGAATGTCTTCGATAATTTAAATATAATTTTAGTACTTGCGTAAGTTAAATTATTGTGAAATTTTTTGTTGTTGAAAGAACTGACAAGGCAGACAAGTTCAACATTTTCTTAGAAAGTGAACGCACTGTTAACATTAAAAGAAAATGTACAATAGGCCTTGTCACATTATGGCGTAATCTATTAATATAAATATTGGGGTCTTTATTGGGGACAAATTTCATTAAAATGTAATAAAAGATACGAGTCAATATGGAAATGTAGGTATATTGAGAAAGAAGTATCTTATCAGCTGTTTGTTAATTTTTCGTTAATTTTAGACAGCTTATTGGACAAGAAAAAACAGTTTCGTAATTTTACTATCCTAACATTTTTGAGAGCTTGTTGATTCGATTGTATTTATGCTTAAAAACTGTGTTCCTCTAAAATGTAGTCTGAAAATAGAACATTACTCAATGAGTTATGACGTTATCCGGTTTTAGAAATGACAAGTTCTATACAGCAAGGTGAATGTGAATGAACCATGATGTGATAAGTAGCACAAACAGTGTCTGTGTGTGGGATGAGGGTGAATCTTTCCAATCCCAAATTCAGACTCATTTGTCCCCTGTCGGTTTCGAGAAAATATTAAAATAAAATAATGTATACTTGAATCCATACGGTGGTAATCAGAGAACCTTCTGGAACTGATGCTGTCGCATTTTTTGTTTTCTAAAGGCCTGGTCACATCACGCTCATATTTTTGGTAAAGAAACGCCTTGACCTTGCATGACACAAGATAACCTAGCCGGACTGGCCCATTACATGACCTTCTGACCCTAAAAAATTGAGAACGACCGGGGAAAAACCGGAAGTTTATTGAAAGGTTAGCCATGTTCGCTGGGAAGTCATTTGGACATTAACAAACGAGTCCGATGGGGAACAATAAACAGGAAACTATAAATTGATTCGCGCGACTCATCTTCGTGTTGAAAGTAAAAGGTAGAGAACGGAAATGAAACACACAAAAAAGTTATTAATACGGAAGTTATTAAAACGGAAGTTTTGAAAACGGAAGTTAATGGAGACAAATATTTTGGCAAGGATACTTTTTTCCCACAAATATATAAGATTAAAATTAAATTAAAATCACTAAAAATTCTTATTTGAGTATTTATCAGCTATAAACACTTTTTTCCATTAAATAATAATTTTAAAAATTTTGCTCTTTCAACTATTTGTTACTAAAGTTGAGTAATTATTATTGGCGGCTGGATAGCGAAGTCAGTAGTGAGCTCGCTGACGGGCGTGGGATCGATTCAACGATAAAGTCACTATAAAAATGTTGATGAATTACTAACGCTAAGAAAGTCCTCCGCTGACCTGGAGAGGGATGGGCGCCGCCAGGTCTATCAAACATTACGGGCTTATAACGACCACACCCCCCCCCCAACCTCATAAAAATAATATACGGCCATAGAAATATTTTTACTTTAATGGAATTATGTTTCTCAGTAAGACAAGGCAGAACTTTTTGGAAAAGGTTGTCTGAATCTTGTCTGTGGGGGAAACTCAAGTCTGTATAAGTAAAGGGAAGTTCTTATTATCTTATCTGCTACAGACGCTCCTTCTATACAGAAGATTATTGCGTCCTACGCTTATTGATAGAGAATTTAAAAGAGTTTGGGCTGGGAAAGTTTACTCTGATAGGAAAAATAAAAGGACTCCATAAAAGTGAGACCACATCTACAGTAGTTGTACAACAGACACAAACTTTTTAAGAGTTATTTT
This sequence comes from Ampullaceana balthica, assembly GCA_944989445.1. Taxonomy (NCBI): domain Eukaryota; kingdom Metazoa; phylum Mollusca; class Gastropoda; family Lymnaeidae; genus Ampullaceana; species Ampullaceana balthica. The sequence continues at coordinate 135,584 of CALYLW010001370.1, read as the reverse complement.
TTTAAAACTATTTCAGGCATTCTTTCATAAGCAAAATTAGAATATAATTTTTTCTGTTTTGTGTTTTTTGTTTGGCTTTGGCTTTTTTGTGTGTGTGTGTTGTTATATACAAGATTTTATGGACAAATGTTCATAATAATCTTCTCGCCACTCTTTATATTTCAAATTAAGCTAAAAAAAATGTACACCACTTTATCGTCACATGTTACACAACTGTTCCATTTTGCTCAATAAATAATGCAAATGTGATAAGCTTGTCATATAATAATTCTATGTTTATACCGACACACTCACATGCATATTGATACACACACGCTATAACTTACTGTTTATCCTGTCGGTCTACGGAGCTCTGGAATACGCTATGTTTACTACCGTTGATATTCCTCTTGAATCCGGACAAAAAAAAACTTCTCTAATCAATGACGAGGTCGTCATATATCCTGGAGAACTTTCGAAATCGTGCGTAGCAGGATTATCACCCCAATTTCACCGAACGTAAAGGGGCTTTTAGCAACAAATAACTACACAATTATTTTTTTTTAAATAGTTGAGCTTTTTAAAAAATACGAAAGAGTAAGTCGACTGCCAATATTATTACTTTGGCCTGGCCTCTACTACACTGGGCTTCAATGACAGTAAAACAGCGAATCGATAATGGCACGAAGATGCTAGCTTCCGGGAAACGGAGCGCGCATGCGCAGGTGGAGAGGCAGACGACAGTGTTCGGTTCTACCAGACATGTCAGTGTGTGTGTAGGGGCGGGTGATGTGGAGTGTGGAGGATTCCAGAGGTCGTTAGACTTGTGGTTAGGGTTGGTCCAGTAATAGGATTGAAGACAGCCTCTGAACATGCTCCGAATGCCTGCCGTTAAATAACCATTTGTTTCTTCTGTTTAGGTCTTCACTATTATGATTTAAGAAACGCCAGTATCTGACATGTTGTACCCCGTGAGTTCTATGTTTATATAAAAGTAGGGGTTACCAGATTTCGGCGCCGGAAAATCTGGCCTCCGACCATTTTTGCATATCTTGCTCCGGCCGGATTTCACTTCATAAATACGAACAATCCGACCGGATTTCAAAATTTTAAACCCGGTACAGCCCTACTTAAAAGTAATGAATGAAAATACACTTCTTTAATTTGCAAGTTCAGGCGCACATTTGTGTTCTTTGTGAATTAAAATTTTAAAGAAGTTGTGACGAAATTTGTGGAGTCAAACTCATCTGCGCACGGGAAAATGAAAACTCACTATCGTCTGACCCGAAAACGTCAACAATGCAGCGACTCGACCTGATTAGGCATGCCCCAGAATCATGCGACAGGTCACGGTTGCATGACTGAGAAACAACAAGTAACATCCAATCAGAAAAGGGATGAGTATGCTACCCATCGGGTATAAAGGGCAAGGCAAACCAAATAGCACCCTCTTTTCCGCCCAAGACGTCAGCCGAATGCAGTGACCGTATGACCATCATTCACCCCACTGTATCCGCTTACATCCTTGCAGCGAGTGAGCCGACATTGGTTTCGAGCCAGAATCCATGTAAGTTGAACTCCAGCTTTGTTCCCTCGTATTTGTATATATATTTCATTCATGTAATTATCTAAATGTCAACCCGTGTAGAATGCTATGCTGAAATTATTGAAGTGTGTTAACCCCGTGATCTCCGCACGGCGCCACTGTGCAAGATTTGAATATCCTATGTTTATTTCTTAATTATGATTACACGCGCTCCCTCAAACAGATGGACCACGTTGTATTTGCGTGTAGTGTATAACATTATTATATTTTGTACCTCACTCCACTTACGAGGTGTCCGCCAGTTAGAGCTGCGCCCGTGGTGGTAGAGATGAGATACTGATTTCATTCTCGTATTGTGTAAATATATTACATGCTAAATTTGTTTATATCAATCTATTTTAATTCCCTTTTGGCACCCTGCTCTGAAGGCTCGGCAGCCAGAAGGATAGATTAAAGCAGACAAAGTAGAGAAACTACACATATACGTTTTCTATTTTTAGTCTGGTTTCTATGCACCCGCCAGTACCGGGAGAAGTGTTTCTATGCACCCGACAGTACCGGGAGAAGTGTTTCTATGCACCCGCCAGTACCGAGAGAAGTGTTTCTATGCACCCGCCAGTACCGGGAGAAGTGTCGTTAACCTTCAGGACCAAGAGCTGGACCCACCGCTGTTCCAAGCGACTTGGACTGTCAACCTACCTCAGCCCTGCACCATCGACAGGAACCTGAGAACACCTCAACAGTTACCAGTATTACGTCCAACGTAAACTGATGCCGACAAACGCACGTTGCGTATGTCGAAGCCTATCCGTATAAACACACTATACGTATAGAAGCCGGTCATTCACACTTCCGTGATCACCGAAGTCACCTGGAACCATAGGTGAGCAGTATACCGAGCTTAAGGAACCGAACGATTCAGCTAGAGGGACCCTGCAGAACCAACCACACACACGTCAGCACTGACGGAGCCGTGTGTGGGGCAGCACTACCCAGCTGAACGCTTCATCACACCTACTGACCAGGGGAGCGTGCAGAACCAACCGCTACACAGAGCGGGGCGCGACGACCCCATTGCAATTAAGTATACACACCATAAACATTCGGTTACTAGGGCTAGCCTTGATGATGACAAAGCTAGGCCAAAGAAGGGATAGTTAATTGATTATATTACTGTCATCATTTGGAACCAGTTTCCACTATTGTGTAATTTATGTAAATAAATTTATTGTTACATTTTTACACCCTTTGGTCTGTTGATATATCGATTGAGAGAGATCACTAAAGTGTATGCGTTGTGAGCGGGAGGGATTATTTAGACAATATACCCCTAGACAAACTTGCCAGACATACAACACATCTTTCTCGCCACAGAAGTATATACAAACCATTTGGAGACTTTGTTTAAAGAATCTACGCCATACTTTGAGAATGATGGATGACGGAGTGAGTGAATGGATGAATGGGTGGATGTTTGATAAATGTATGGTAAATGGGTTGATAAGTGTATGGTAAGTGGTTGTTTAAATGTATGGTAAAAGTTTTTAGTAAATGGGCTGATAAGTGTATGCTAAATTGGTGTTTACATGTTTAATGTGTTGTAAATTTTAATGTTTAATGTAGTTAATAAGTGTATGATAAGTGGGTTGAAACGTGTTTTGTAAGTGGGTTGCTAAGTGTATGATAAGTAAGTTGATACGTTTATGATAAGTAAGTTGATAAGTGTATGATAAGTAAGTTGATAAGTGTATGATAAGTAAGTTGATAAGTGTATGGTAAGTGAGAAGATAACTGTTATGGTAAGTTGGTGGATAAGTGTATGGTTTATTTTTTATATCCTTTCCGATATTCCTTTAAAATATGTTTATTTATTGGGGGAAAAACACAAAGGGCCACCTTAACAAACAATGATAGCTCATAAAATCCCGTTAGGACTTAATCTACCAGCGAATACTAAAATATTATCATATTTCTCTAACAACTCTGAAAGTTACCATTAGGACAGGAATACAACAAAAAGAAAACAAAAACTTTGACCAAGTTTCAAACTGATAGATAAACAAGACATGCAAGTAAAACAAAGTACCTTAGAACAAGAAATTCTCAGAGGTGCAAACCCTTTGACTCCTATGTATATGACAAAATCCATCTCATTTTTCTCAAAGATGCAACTGTAACTCTTAGGCCGTGGCTAATAAAATATCGAAATATTTAAGAAAATATCTCAGAGCAAGCGATAAATATTTATTTATTGTATATATTCAAGAAGTTTGTGTTTGTTTAAAATGCTAATATAAATTGTTACTGTTATTATTTGGATTTTTTCTTGAGATTAGCACAGTAAAATACACTTTATTTGCTTCTAGAACATGCGAAAGATTTATGGGAAACTGTGGTCATTCACCTCAGGAATGGCTTCCGGGTAAAGCCACATAAATTTTAAAAAAATCAATTTCAATTTTCATCCGAAATATAAGTATTCATCTAACATCCTTGATTTAAAATTGGAATAAATTTTGATGGGGATATCTTAAGCTTAAAGTATTGTACAATGTATATTTTCAACAACAAAAAAAGACACTTAATCTCAATATTTATCATTACGCTTCAAACAAAAAAAAGTTTGTGCCGCAATCAAAATTTATATCCTTATCTCTCTCTCCCCTTTTCTCTTTCTCTCCCCCTTTACTCTCTCTCTCTCTCTCTCTCTCTCTCTCTCTCTCTCTCTTTCTCTCTCATTACCATTTCTCCCTCTCTCTATCTCTCCCCTTTACTCTCTCTTTCATTCCCATTTTCTATCTCCCCCCCCTTTTCTCTCATTCCCATTTTCTCTCTCTCTCCCCCCTTTTCTCTCATTCCCATTTTCTCTCTCTCTCCCCATTTCTCTCATTCCTATTTTCTCTCTCTTTCTTTTTCGCTTTCCCTCATTCCTATTTTCTCCTTCTCTCTCTCCCTTTTCTCTCTCTCCCTTTTCTCTCATTCCCATTCTCTCTTTCTCCCATTTACTCTCTCTCTCCCATTTACTCTCTCTCTCTCTCTCTACTTTTATCTCATTCCCATTTTATCTCTCTCCCCCCTTTTCTCTCATTCTCTATTTTCTCTCTCTCCACCTTTACTCTCTCTCTCTCTCTCTAATTTCCATTTTCTCTCTCTCTCCCCCCTTTTCTTTCTTTCACTCACTCTCTCTCTCTCTCTCTCTCTCTTATTCCAATTTTCTCTCTCTCTCACATACGATTCCACAGAGCTACTACCATTGCATTACCAAAAGGTATGAAGTTAAAACGTAACGAGCAGACCCCCACTATTGTCAGTTCCAAGAAGAGAAACCAATGACCTAGATAGAGCCTAGCATTGTTGTAATGTCACCGAGGTTTACGTTTTAAACAGCGAATCGTGGAGATTCGTGTCCCCGAGGCCTAAACCACACCTCCGTAACAGTAGTTTTTGGAACCAACCTGCATTATAATTAATTTGTGGTCGCAAGACAATCAGGCTCAGCGCACACCCCCCCCCTTTTTCCTCCCCCGGTCATCTGGATACTGTTTGAACATATTGGCCGGAGAAACATTCCGAAAACAAAGAAACAGTTTTTTAACCACCATACTTCCATAAGCTTTCCTATAAACATATACAGTGAAACGATTTGATTAAAAATACAAAACTAAATAGCAGCGTTTTCGAACCTGTGTAGACATGGTAAACAGTTACACAAATTTAAGGATGCGATTAAGGTTGGCTAAAAATAATATGGCAATAACAAGATGAATTAAATAAGATGGTTAATCCACGCTGGCAGAAATAAAATGGCAAAAAAAAAGGTAGTGAAGGGGAGCGCACAGCTAATGTGACCTAAATGCAACTTATTTTTTTTTAAATTTGTATTTTTATTTATATTTTGATATTTTGGTCACTGTGAGGCCATCTGTGTAAGTTTGGGTATTCAGAAAATGAGCGGAGTAAAATAGAACAAAAAAAATGTAAAAAAGAAACGATTACTTCACAATTTGACAGAAATTTTGGATGACCTGACCCGACCTAACACGACCTTGACCCGAGATCCCCGCTCAAGTTCACTGACACTTCCGGTGCCAGATCCTAGGCAGGAGGTCGCTTGTGGCCCCGATGAGAACCTAAAATTTGTCAATCACATGTCATAAACCGTCATCAACGACTGGACAGTAGCAATCAGACGGGAACCGGGTTATTACAGGGGGAGGTGGGGGGTCGGTGTGTATGTGTGGCTAAATTGAAGGGTGATAATGTCAAAACCATGGGATTCACTTAATGACAGGGAGCGGGGCGAGATGGTGAGTGATGTGGGCGTGGTTATGTGGGGCTCCGGCTGGGGAGTGTCATATTAATGGGTGGGGGTCTGTATTTTTTTCTGTAGTGTTTATAAAGGTTGAAAAACAAAATGCAGGGGTGTGTAAATTGAATGGTGGTGAGGGTGTGATATATAGCGTGAGGGGGGATGTATATAACAAATATGCGTAGAAAAGGGACATATTTTAAGGACAGTATGGAGTATGGATAGAGCAAAAGAGTTGAGGGGAGAGAGAGGGGGAGAGAAAGAGAAAAAGAGAGAAGGTGGAAGAGAAAGAAAGAGAGAGAGAGAGAGAGAGAGAGAGAGAGAGAGAGAGAGAGAGAGAGAGAGAGAGAGAGAGAGAGATGTACAGCTAGAACATTAAGTGAGAGATTCACTTGATAGAAAACTAAAATTCTAATCGATAGAGAGAGAAAAAGAGGGAGAATGGAAATTAGAGTGGACAGTGAGAGATACAAACTGAAAGACTGAGACATGTAAAGTTGAACGAGATAGAGAGAGAAGTTAGAACACAGGGATATATATATACTAGCGTATCACCCGTCAAAAATGACGGAATTTTCAGCTGAAATCTATTTATTTGATAAAAAATGCAGTTTTTTAAGGCGCCTACGGAGCCGACCTTTTCAAAAGCCCAACTAACTTGTCCTTGTTTGATAAATACGAAATATTAAACTTTCTGAAATGTACACAAAGTATTTTATAATAGGTTTTTAAAAAATTTTAATAATTAACCATCATCAAAGCCTCTTTTTACATTGATCCCTTTTCCAAAATTAAAATACATGTTTGAGCGAAAACAATGACGTCATATAATATTTTTTTACAGCGCATCTTTAATTTGCACACCTTTTGATGCATTGGTGCAGAAATTTGGTTTTCCCTGCTTTCTAAAATTAGTAGCGTCACGGACAGACATTGCAAATTATATTGTTCATATATATATATATATATATATATATAGAGAGAGAGAGAGTGATGAGAGAGAGAATGAGTGAGACAGATAGAGAGAGAGATAGAGATGAGAGAGAGAGAGTAGAGAGAGAGAGTAGAGAGAGAGAGAGAGAGAGAGAGAGAGAGAGAGAGAGAGAGAAGTTCAGATAGAGCGTAAGTGAAAGATTAACGTGATAGAAAACCGAAACTTCTAATATCGATAGAGACAGAGAAAAAGAAAGAGAGAGACTGAGAGTGAGAGTGAACAGGGACAGATAAACATAGAAACTAGATAGAGACGGAGGTTAAGACACAAACAGATAAAGAAGAAGAAAAACAAATGTCAATGAAAATTACCGCAGACAAAAAAAACAAATAAGTCGACGTATATGTATCCAACTCGCCCCCACCCCCCCCCCACCCTACACACCCCTTTTTTTTCTTCTTCCAAATGTGTTGTCTTAATGAGTTTTGTTCCAATAACAATCTTCGTTTATGGTGGTCATTACAAATATACTTATTATTTTCTCCTTATCCCCTTTACCTCACACTCCACTATGTATACGTACGTTCTCGTACCACTTACAATAACAACAAAAAAGCCCCAAAAGTAGCGAAGTGCGTTCAGGTTTAATAAGTACTGTGGTTGTTCAGCTCGTTCAGGTTTAATAAGTGCTGTGGTTGTTCAGCTCGTTCAGGTTTAATAAGTGCTGTGGTTGTTCAGCTCGTTCAGGTTTAATAAGTGCTGTTGTTGTTCAGCTCGTTCAGGTTTAATAAGTACTGTTGTTCAACTCGTTCAGGTTTTATAAGTACTGTGGTTGTTCAGCTCGTTCAGGTTTTATAAGTACTGTGGTTGTTCAGCTCGTTCAGGTTTAATAAGTACTGTGGTTGTTCAACTGTTCAGGTTTAATAAGTACTGTGGTTGTTCAACTCGTTCAGGTCGTGGTTTTCGTGATGTTTCCATTGTAGTCCAATAAGCTGGGAAACATTAGCTAAAGGGAGAGAACAGCGTTTATTTTTAAAACTATATTTCCGCGTTGAAATAATGAGGTTATCTTCCTTGACTTCTTTACAGTACTCAAGTATGGATCATTCCCAGTTCACATTTTCCCGCCAGGTCTAGAAAATTGAAGAATTAAAGAGAAAAATAATTAACTTATTTCTCGCTTCCACCCCCTACAAAAATTCCTATCATTGATAAATAGGAGTAATATAATCTTTGACACAAATGAATTTAAAATATTATTTTCTTTATTTAACCTTGGATATTAGTTTGACTTGAATGGGAAAAGAAATTTTTCTACAAAAATAAATTTTAGAATTGAATTAAGTAAGAACTCAAGTTACGTCGAAGCAGACCCACCTCACTACGTTTGACCATCAAGCTATGGTGGAAAAAAGAAGGGGGGCTGAATAGGCTAAAGCCAGAGGCTCCCCATGATTTAGGGCCCCAAACTAATTATATAATAAAGGTGGGCAAATGTTTGCATGAATCCCTGAAAATATCATATATAAATTAATAAAATATCATCTATCACGATAAAATGTTGAAAAGTGTGAAATGCCAGAAATAGTTATCGTTTGTAATAATATCTAAAAACTATTATGCAGGCAAGAGGACACCTAGCTAAGGAAAACATAAGGATGCCTGCTGTAAAGAATCACGTATTCATTAGGAAAAAGGAGGCACAACGCCGTTATTGTACTTTAACATTGTTTACACGTGCTCATGCGCGAACAGGAGAGCGGTTTGACAGAAATTGGTTATGATATTTAAAAAAAAACTAGTGGCTGTGTTTATTTTTTTGTTTGCAAATTGATGTCACAGACAGTGAGCAAGCTTACAACTGGCTTCAATGATTGGAATCATGCTCATGAAATGATTTAGAGTCATGAAAACTCTAAGCAACATCTAATTGGTCGTAAATCATTCATTAAAATCGACTTTAATCTTTCCAAGCAATTTGAAAATAGAATTTTTTTTTAAAGTGCCTATAAGGATAGTAAGCGTTATACAATTTCTTTGTATTCGTGGTCTTGCATTCCGTGGCCTTGCATTCCGTGACCTTGCATTCCGTGGCCTTGCATTCCGTGGCCTTGCATTCCAAGGCAAGAATGAACTTCTAGGCCCACAAAGCAATGTAAACTACCTTGGAGTACTGGAACTACTACATTTCTAGCTGAACATATCTGCCAACATGGAAATAAAGGACGTGGAAACAAGTCTTATATTTCCTCATATATCTGTGAAGAGTTGATTGAACGGATAGGTCAAAAGGTATTGTCTATTATTGTTGCTGAAATAAAATCTGCAAATTACTTCTCGATGCATATATTATGCATGTGGACCAGTTAACAGTGACCATCCGATACGTTGCACAATCTGGCCCTGTTGGGCGATTCATTAAGTTCATAACAATATAGTCCAATACTGAATCAGACATTGTCAAAATTATTCTTATATTTTTAAAAAGAATATGACATTAACACTCAATATTGCCGTGTACAGTCATGCGATAATGCTGCAAGTAGGTGCGGCTGGATAGCGAAGTCAATAGTGCGCTCGCCTCAAAAAGCTGAGGGGCGTGGGATCGATCCTACGTTAAAGCCGCAATAATAATCAACATTAAAAACAGTTTTTAAAAACTAGTCTTATATTAAAAATGCAATAATTTTCTACTTTATAGTCTACGCATTTTACAGTAAGTGCAAAGCCAGCTTACCGTTTGACTGTAAATCCCATATATATGAGACATAACTAAAAGAAGTGATTATGTTTAAACGCGACATTTACAGACTGAAACAGAATTATCTCCCCTGTATTTAAAACTGGGCGCAGGGACGGTAGGGGGTGTGAACAGTGACGGTCGGCGTCAACGCGTGAACTGGGCACGTGAAAAATTATAAACAAATAGTGGGACGGTTCCGATTAAACTTACAAAGCAAGTTAATATAAGACTAGTAATGAAACAAACCCGTAAAAACAAAGTTTTTGACTATAAATCCCTTATATATGAGACATAACTAACAGTATTGATTATTTTCAAACCGAAGCTGACCGAGCTCAGCATGACACGTAAAATGTAAACATAAGCACAACCATTACTTCGATGGGTCGCGTTAAAGCGTTAACTCTAACTCTCACGTGGCAAAAAAACAATAAAAAACCGTGAATTTGAATTACACACGTTATATAAGGATAAACTAAAAATGCATTAATTTAATTACGGTACGTTTGATCGATTTGAAATTTTGAAACGATGCATTGTTAGGTGAGACGGGTCCGTGTGCCAAATTTCAGCTCGATTGGATCACGGGAAGTTGGTCATTTTTTACTTTTGTGTTTCAGCCCGCCCAAGACAGAGAGAGATGATGACAGAGACGGCAGTGAAGTTAATATAAGGGATTTAATAAAACAAACCCGTAAAATCAACGTTTTTGACTATAAATCCCTTATATATAAGACATAACTAACAGTATTGATTATTTTCAAACCGAAGCTGACCGAGTCAGCATGACAAGTAAAATGTAAACATAAGCACAACCATTACTTCGATGGGTCGCGTTAAAGCGTTAACTCTAACTCTCACGTGGCAAAAAAACAATAAAAAACCGTGAATTTGAATTACACACGTTATATCAGGATAAACTAAAAATGCATTAATTTAATTACGGTACGTTTGATCGATTTGAAATTTTGATACGATGCATTGTTAGGTGAGACGGGTCCGTGTGCCAAATTTCAGCTCGATTGGATCACGGGAAGTTGGTCATTTTTTACTTTTGTGTTTCAGCCCGCCCAAGACAGAGAGAGATGATGACAGAGACGGCAGTGAAGTTAATATAAGGGATTTAATAAAACAAACCCGTAAAATCAACGTTTTTGACTATAAATCCCTTATATATAAGACATAACTAACAGTATTGATTATTTTCAAACACGACAAGCATTTACAGACTGAATATGTCTTAGCTCAACTTTGCTTCATAACACTAGGGGGGAGGGGGGGAGGGGTGGGTGGGAGGGGGAGAGGGGAAAAGTCTGGTCACCGATTCGCTTGACCGAGCTCAGCGTGACACGTAAAATGTAAACAAAAGCACCCCGGTACTTCGATGGGTCGCGTCAACGCGTCAACTCAAACTTTCACGTGGAAAAAAAACAATAACAAACAGTGAATTTGAATTACATACGTTATATAAGGGTAAACTAAAAATGCATTAATTTAATTACTGTACGTTTGATCGATCTGAAATTTTGATACGATCCATTGTGAGGTGAGACGGGTCCGTGTGCCAAATTTCAGCTCGATCGGATCACGGGAAGTGGGTCATTTTTTACTTTTGTTTTTCCGCCCGACCGACGTACGAAGACAGACAAGATTTCGAAGTTAATATTAGATCTAAGGGATTTAAAAATAAACATTTCTCTAGTGCACATTTTATCAGCAACTTTTAAATTGTGAACTTCGCGCTTTGCGGCGTGAATTTCTATTTTTTTTACGAGAGTTTCAATTATCGCTTAATTAAACAGATTTTATTTTTCTTACAACAAAGCGGTATTAATTCTTACTTGAAAGTACAACACAAAGATAATCCAATACAGCTCTTAAATAGACGTAGGGATAAAACAATTGTTCTATTCCGTATGCAAGAACAATTACATACAAATACTCGTTTTTCCCGTCTCGAGTTCGGGAGTGGAAAGTGTTGCCTGATCAAACCAAGCAACATTTTTATTACCATTTAAAACTCTAATAAAAATGCAAGACCAGGCTTAAACCAAAGATTGAGGACGCAATAATCTTCTGAATAGAAGGAGCTTCTATAACAGATAAGATAACAGAATCGAAATAGACAAGCGCCGTTTTTTATTTTTTAGAAAAGATTAAGTGCCTGACTAAAGCTACTTTAATCGTGTACTGTCTGCGTAGGTCCTCAACATTCTTGACCATTGGCTATTTCAAGCTGCGCCGCTCGTGACTTGTTACCATAGAGAGGTGGCTTAGTGAAGTATGTTTGTGGAGGCACATCAAAGTTTAAAGAAAAGCGATGTAAGTGCATGAGACGCTGGTCGGGTGGCATGATGTGTAGCAATCGATCCAATAGCGACAGGTTCAACTCCCGGTTCTGTGGGTTTTATTCGAACTGTAAGTGTTCTGGCCATATTATGTACTTGTGTATCCAACATGCTTCCACGTGAAACGTTTTGCTGAGAAAATCATTTTCCGATTTTATGTTGGTTTTCTAGTGGTAAATGCTTTTCACTAAAATACAACTTAAGACAAACTCATTTTTTAACAAAAACATACTACTTTTGTTAATTTTAAGAGTAAATTGATGAGGAAAAAAAATAAAGATTTCGAGGTGTATATTATTTTCTCAACGGCAGTCTTTTATTTAAAAAAATGGCGGCTAATCCAACTCCCCAGATTTTTAAAAAAACCAAAACTAAATATTTGTGGTATTAATTTCTGAACTTACCATGTAATAAATTTACTAGATAAATTAAGGATTCAAGTAGCGCACTTTATCCTGATAAAAACACCTATTAAATTTTTACCATTACTTTCCATGGGTAAATCAGCGCACCCTTGCTTCATTCCACTTTTCTATATTATCTTCCGATTTTACACCGAAAATTGATCAAACAGTCATTTAAATTTCCGTAAAACCAAAGAAACTACAATATTACTATCGGTTCTTACTTAAGTTATAGAGATAATTTGTTAAGTGGACAGATGTTTTTATTTTCATCAAGAGGAAAAATCAACGCGTTATGTGAAAACGTCTGATTATAACCATAAAACGTCAATTACTCGACAATATGAAACGAATTATATAAAATGTGGCAGGAGAATACCAATTTAACGACACGAAAAAAAACCAAACAAGAGCAGTCTTAAAAAGATTGTTTGTTTTTTTTATTTTTTATTTTTTTTTAACGAAAGAGTATTTTGTTGTTGATTTTGCTGTAGCTAAATTTTTTTATTTCTTGACGTTTAAGTCTAAAAGGCAAAATTATTTGTTTTCGTCCAATTAACAATAAATAAAAAGTATCAAAGACTTATTTAAAATGAATATTCCAAATCATGAAGCAGGCAGTGTTGGTTGTGTGCAGAACTTACGATCGATGGGGCGCAGACATTATGTGCCGTTAGCTTTGTCTTACGCCCACTGAGCGTCATACCCCCATCTTTCCCCTTTCTCGCGCATCTTGCGTTTCGCTCAATCATACATTCTGCTTGTCTGCATCGCGTACCCGTATTTTTCATTTCTTTCAACATGCTTTTTCACATTTTCACAAATTAATTACATTTACATGGAGAGTTTCTGTAGATTTTAACTATAATTTAGTCCCAACACCGTTGTAGTTTTACATTTTTTCCATGCATCTTGAAATTTACCGCATTTAGAACTACATCCATGGATCTTTTATTAAACACTCCCACGTAACATTTATTCCAATCATTTACCATTTATTTTTAACTTAATAGATGCATCCTAAATTTGAGCCTATATCCATGTGGCAATGTATTTGGATTATATGACATGCACTGTATATTTGAACCTTTGTCCAAGTAAATATTTTTGGACTTAAATCAACGTTTCACAAACATGTATTTCGACCTGAACGCACGAACGACGTATTTTTACCGCTAGCTGTGTACCACTCAATTCGACCACACTTCGCACACCATATATAACCACTCTCTTTAATTAAGCGCAGTGCCTTCTTTACTTTCTCTCCGTTTTCACGAAAAAAAATATTTTTTGCCTTCTGATTCGATCAATCTCACAAAGGCATTTTCCTTTCTCTTCTCGCTTCTCAAACCGATCTCCGCAAAATTGATGGCTTTCACTTCCTTTTTTTTTAAATTTATTTTTTTATATTGAACTGAGCCTAGAGCGAGGTCAGAGGTCGCATATGGGATTCCAGCACTCAAAGCCCTACAAGGTCTACACACGGCAGTCCGAGGAAACTCTGCATTCGAAATCTCACGTTTCACATCTTTTAAGAATAGTTGGGTTTTCGCAATACAGCTTTAAGGAGTCTTGTGTGATCTTTTTATGAAAGTGTGACGTGAAGTCCGTAGAGATAATATTCATCCCTTTCACCAAATATTTCAAACATTGGGCATCTGTCGGGTTATAAGATAATATTACCCGGGGCATGTTTTATAACATGCATAAACTTATGTTTAAGATACGAAGGTGAACGGGTGAGGATTGCGGTGGAGGTGAAGCGACTATCAAATATTTCGATGACGTTATGGTCACCTAGACCGAATGGTAGACATAAGATATGGTGTGAGTTGAGTAGCTCTTTCAACGTTTGTTTGAAGTAAAATTTAAAAGAAGCAACTTAAACTATCACAAACATTCTTTTTTTTTAAATTAAAAAATTAGAAGTTAGAAGTAAGACTTAAAATTAACAACCCATACAAACAAAGTTTTTGACTATAAATCCCTTATATATGAGACATTACTAGAAGTATTGATTATGTTCCATATATATATATATATATATATATATATATATATATATATATATATATATATATATATATATATATGTATATATATTATATATATATATATATATAGAGAGAGAGAGATATAAAGAGAGAGATAAAGAGAGAGAGATATATATAAAGAGAGAGAGAGAGAGAGAGAGAGAGAGAGAGAAGACTGTGAAGTTAATATAAGGGATTTAAAAACACCAAAATACTACGTTAAAAGTAAAAAGATTTCTTAAAACACTAAAATACCACGTTAGAAGTAAGACTTTTAAAAAAACGAACTCTGAGACACAGATTCCAACAAGACACTAAAATACCCTACCTTGGATCTCCCGCAACAGAACATTCCGGACTGGACTGGAACCCTAGGCCTTATCCACCAGTGCATGGAGACAGCCCAGCAAGTGCGCTACCCACTGAACCAGCAGATGGTGGAACCCGGGCGAATCATTAAAGAAAGCTTGAAAAACTCCCTTGCACAAGCCGACGGAATTTCACCACTACATACTGAATAGCCGGACAAGAGGAACTATTCTCCCGAGAACACTCTGCATGTTAGAACCACTGAATTGGGTGAAGATCCACAGTGATCTACGTATTTCATCGCTAAAATGACAACGCTAAAGCATAGAATGGGGTTTTCCGAGGATTTGTCACGTTAAATAACACTTATGCATTGCTTAGGGTCAGGTGTTGCGATATAAAAAATAAGAGTGCAGCGATGAGCTATATTTTTTTTTCAATAGGATGAGGGCAATGTTCTTTTAGTAATGACGTGCTACAGTGGTTGCCCTGATGAGCGTGTAAAGAGAAAATTGTTGTATATCAAGGTGACACGTGATCAAATGAGCTTTAAATGGTCACCAAGGTTTGCGTGTTAGACCATAACATCACATGTGAACTGGTCATACATTAATGACGTGATTATAGCACCATATAGCTGAGGGGGCCAAGAAATCCGGATATTTGACATCCCTGAAGAGAGATTATCCCATGAAACTTGCATTTTGTGTAATGATGTAGATGAGTGAGACCAGGTCATATGATTATATGTTAGATTTCATTGAAAGGTTGAACAAGAATTTTAAGATCCCATCAACTTTTTGAAAATGTTGATACTTTAATTCCAACATTATCATAGCAGGTTGCTGAAGTCAATGAAAATTATTTGTTGTTTTTTATCGGACGTTTAAACTCTTACAAGTGTCATGGAAACACACACACATTATTGTAATATCCTCTGTTCCAGATTTAAAATCTAAAAAAAAAGATGAAAGTCGTTCACATTGCAATTATTTTTTGCCAACTATCTTGAAGACACTTGTGGGCGATTGTTTAACCTGTCATCTCAGACTATAACCATTTGGAATCTTTGAGGGGTCATCGGGGATGAAACTGTAATTTTATGGCAGAGTCCAGTGTACGTCATGATTGAGACAATCTGAAAATATAGAAAATAAATGTTTTTAAGGCTTATCATTTTCATAGATTGGTACAACTGAAATTCGCCTGCAACCAATGTC
This sequence comes from Ampullaceana balthica, assembly GCA_944989445.1. Taxonomy (NCBI): domain Eukaryota; kingdom Metazoa; phylum Mollusca; class Gastropoda; family Lymnaeidae; genus Ampullaceana; species Ampullaceana balthica. The sequence continues at coordinate 119,759 of CALYLW010001370.1, read as the reverse complement.
CCCTCTAGGGTTCGTTGGTCCGTGTGCTAAGTTAAAAAAACACACCAGCATCTATTATTTTGTTGTTGCAATATTTGACACAATTTTCTGCGTGGTTATTCTAAACTGCCGCGAGGCGTCAGTCAGACATCTGCGCGGCCGCGCGAACGCGCATCTTAAAGGGAACATTGCCCTCAACAATACTAATATACATGTGTTATGTTTACTTCGACTCTAATTTTTTTTAAAAAGCCTGGACTAGGATGGGGGAGAAGATGTCTTGGCGGATCGTTAAAAAATTTTTAAATTTAAAATCGGATTGAATCAGCTTATAAGCCTTTCCGTGTCTGTGCTTTTTCGGATAAAATAAATACGAGGTTTGAAGGAGAATGGGAATGGAAACATTTAAATCTAACATAACATAACAGGACTAGGACTAATGAGAATTTTTAATTGAAAACATTTTCAATTGATCAAAATTATAAAATCTATTGCATTTTTATTCTAATAGTTTGGTTATGTGGCCCAGAATAAAACTTGTATGTCATAAACTATGTAAGTGTGCTTACGTTAGATTAGACAGAGAAGTCAACTTGTATGTCATAAACTATGTAAGTGTGCTTACGTTAGATTAGACAGAGAAGTCAACTTGTATGTCATAAACTATGTAATTGTGCTTACGTTAGATTAGACAGAGAAGTCAACTTGTATGTCATAAACTATGTAAGTGTGCTTACGTTAGATTAGACAGAGAAGTCAACTTGTATGTCATAAGCTATGTCGCTGTGCTTATGTGTTATGAGACAGAGAATCAAACTTGTATTTCATAAACTATGTAGGTGGGTCTATGTGTTTTGAGACATATAATAAAACTTGTGATATTTATGGTGGCGACAATTGCGTTTATTTAGTTTTATGGCAAAGACTCGATCTAGTTTTATACGCAAATTTAGCCAGTGTTATTGTATCATATGTGACCGAACACCAAACTTGTAATATTTCATTGTCTTGTTAGGCGTGATTAAATTTAGAACCAGAGGAAAAAAAAGTCGGCACCAGTTTGACACCTCCAAGAGTTAAGTCACGCACTCGGCTGGGTGAGACCTCTTATTTAAAGATTGCAGTCACGGGAACAACGGACTTTTCCCCTACCAGGTCCAGGAGATCAGGGCGGCTAACGAGTACATCACCCGACCAATTGACAGCTTTAAGCTTGTGCCTAACGTTTACGTGAGTAGGAGGTCCATAGTGACAGGGAGTTTTATGTTTTATAGTGACAGGGAGTTTTATGTTTTATAGTGACAGGGATGTTCATAGTGACAGGGAGTTTTATGTTTTATAGTGACAGGGATGTTCATAGTGACAGGGAGTTTTATGTTTAATAGTGACAGGGATGTTCATAGTGACAGGGAGTTTTATGTTTTATAGTGACAGGGATGTTCATAGTGACAGGGAGTTTTATGTTTTATAGTGACAGGGATGTTCATAGTGACAGGGAGTTTTATGTTTTATAGTGACAGGGATGTTCATAGTGACAGGGAGTTTTATGTTTTATAGTGACAGGGATGTTCATAGTGACAGGGAGTTTTATGTTTTATAGTGACAGGGATGTTCATAGTGACAGGGAGTTTTATGTTTTATAGTGACAGGGATGTTCATAGTGACAGGGAGTTTTATGTTTTATAGTGACAGGGATGTTCATAGTGACAGGGAGTTTTATGTTTTATAGTGACAGGGATGTTCATAGTGACAGGGATGTTTATAGTGACAGGGTTTCATAGTGACAGGGATGTTCATAGTGACAGGGAGGTTCATAGTGACAGGGAGTTTTATGTTTTATAGTGACAGGGATGTTCATAGTGACAGGGAGTTTTATGTTCATAGTGACAGGGATGTTCATAGTGACAGGGATGTTCATAGTGACAGGGAGGTTCATAGTGACAGGGAGTTTTATGTTTTATAGTGACAGGGATGTTCATAGTGACAGGGAGTTTTATGTTTTATAGTGACAGGGATGTTCATAGTGACAGGGATGTTCATAGTGACAGGGAGGTTCATAGTGACAGGGAGTTTTATGTTTTATAGTGACAGGGATGTTCATAGTGACAGGGAGTTTTATGTTTTATAGTGACAGGGATGTTCATAGTGACAGGGATGTTCATAGTGACAGGGATGTTCATAGTGACAGGGAGTTCATAGTGACAGGGAGTTTTATGTTTTATAGTGACAGGGATGTTCATAGTGACAGGGAGTTTTATGTTTTATAGTGACAGGGATGTTCATAGTGACAGGGAGTTTTATGTTTTATAGTGACAGGGATGTTCATAGTGACAGGGAGTTTTATGTTTATAGTGACAGGGATTCATAGTGACAGGGAGTTTATGTTTTATAGTGACAGGGATGTTCATAGTGACAGGGATGTTCATAGTGACAGGGATGTTCATAGTGACAGGGAGGTTCATAGTGACAGGGAGTTTTATGTTTTATAGTGACAGGGATGTTCATAGTGACAGGGATGTTCATAGTGACAGGGATGTTCATAGTGACAGGGAGGTTCATAGTGACAGGGAGTTTTATGTTTTATAGTGACAGGGATGTTCATAGTGACAGGGAGTTTTATGTTTTATAGTGACAGGGATGTTCATAGTGACAGGGATGTTCATAGTGACAGGGAGGTTCATAGTGACAGGGAGTTTTATGTTTTATAGTGACAGGGATGTTCATAGTGACAGGGAGTTTTATGTTTTATAGTGACAGGGATGTTCATAGTGACAGGGAGGTTCATAGTGACAGGGAGTTTTATGTTTTATAGTGACAGGGATGTTCATAGTGACAGGGAGTTTTATGTTTTATAGTGACAGGGATGTTCATAGTGACAGGGAGGTTCATAGTGACAGGGAGTTTTATGTTTTATAGTGACAGGGATGTTCATAGTGACAGGGAGGTTTATAGTGACAGGGATGTTCATAGTGACAGGGAGGTTCATAGTGACAGGGAGTTTTATGTTTTATAGTGACAGGGATGTTCATAGTGACAGGGAGGTTCATAGTGACAGGGAGTTTTATGTTTTATAGTGACAGGGATGTTCATAGTGACAGGGATGTTCATAGTGACAGGGAGGTTCATAGTGACAGGGAGTTTTATGTTTTATAGTGACAGGGATGTTCATAGTGACAGGGAGGTTCATAGTGACAGGGAGTTTTATAGTGACAGGAAGGTTCATAGTGACAGGGAGGTTCATAGTGACAGGGATGTTCAACGTGACTAGGGGGTTCATAGGGACAAGAAGGTTCATAGTGACAAGGAGGTTCATAAGGACAATTAGGTTTAAAGTGACAAGGAAGTTCAAGGTGACAAGGAGGTTCAACTTGACTAGGAGTTTCATAGTGACAAGGAGGTTCATAGTGACTAGGAGTTTCATAGTGACAAGGAGGTTCATAGTGATAAGGAGGTTCATACTGACAAGGAGGTTCATAATGACAAGGAGGTTTAAAGTGACAAGGAAGTTCATAGTGACAAGGAGGTTCATAGGGACAAGGAGGTTCATAGGGACAAGGAGGTTCAATGTGACAAGGAGGTTCAGGTGACAAAGAGGTTAAAAGTGAGAGGAGGTTCATAGTGACAAGGAGGTTCATAATGACAAGGAGGTTGAACGTGACGAGGAGGTTCATAGTGACAAGGAGGTTCATAGTGACGAGGAGGTTCATAGTGACAAGGAGGTTCATAGTGACAAAGAGGTTCATAGAGACAAGGAGGTTCAAAGTTACGAGGAGGTTTATAGTGACAAGAAGGTTCATAGTGACAAGGATATTCATAGAGACAGGGATGTTCAAGTGACTAGGAGGCTCAATTGACTAGGAGGTTCAGCGTGACTAGGAGAAGAGGTCCAAAGTTACTAGGAGGTTCAAATGGACGAAGAGGTTCAAAGTGTCAATGATTGTTATTAAAGATGTTACTCTGACTCAGTGATCCTACATGTGGAAGAAAATCAGAAGCCCCGAGCCTAGTGCTCTTCATGGGTCTTCCTGGAAGACCCTCCCAGCTATCTGGCTCCCTCCCCACAGAAAAGGACGTTGACAGCTGGGAACCCCCCCCCCACGGAGCGGTCGCTTCTGAAGCGGCCACCTGGGCATCTAAGACAGAAAGTCGAGGATGCCTCCCACTAAGTTGACCTCACAAGGAGGGGTGGAATTGCCTTACTACGACCCGCTACCACTTCGGCGCCACCCCGGCAAAGCATACGAGTCTCAATGGTTAGGATCGCCGCAATGCGGGGGATCATCAATGACCTACCTAGGGTGCAACCCCCACTGGAAGGTTTCCTCAGAGCTGGCGTCCGCTGCGTTCTTCGCGGTACCTTTTGCTAATCCGTGCTGGCGCTCCTGGCCCTAAACCGGCACCGCTCAATGGCGTTGCTAGTAAAATTGAGGGGGACGAAACGGTCGCTTCGGATTTACCCGACCCTCAACGGGTACTTTGGTTTTCATCATCGACAATGCATTTAAGATGCTTTGTCTAAGATCCGTACAGAGACTGTAATCATATGTAACTAGCACCTAACACCTACAATATCGGACTTTGGCATTGCCTGCCGGGAGTTGTTGGTTTCAGGTCGCCGAGTCGCGGTCAGGTCCGTGCCCCACGACCTTACCCATCCGCCGAGCCCCGTAGAGGCCACCCCCTTTCGACGGCCTGACTCAGTGATGAAAAGCTCTTCTATATTCCAGTAACTGACATCGGACATCCGTACATCGACCAAAGGCCAGCATTAAAACATCTGGCTCAGATTTTTTTTTAAAAATAAAATAAAATATATAACCAATGTTCCAATTATGCTGCGTGATTGCGCGGCCGCGCAGACAGCTGACTGACGCCGCGCGGCAGTTTAGATTACCGCGCAGCAAAATTTGATAATATATGTGTTTGTGTGATATAAAATTGAGCACAATATGGACGCTCTGCAAATTTGCACATGAATTTTTAACGCACTTTCCCTTGGGAATTGCGTTTATACATTTGAAATGTCTGTGTACTGTTCGAGCTTGCACATGCAACTACTCCTGAACCATGCCAGATAGAGGGATCGGGTCTTTTGCAAATATGCTAAGGAGGTCCAAAAATGTGCAACGGCCAAAAAAAAATAATAAAAAACGAAAAGGTTTATTGAAATTCTTGGAAAATCCAACAAACCCGAAAAAATATCAGTATGCTGTCAATTTATCGTCAAACATTAGCTAATAATATTTAGAACAATGTTGGAGAAGGAATTTTTGTTTAGTTTCAAAATTATCGATTTGAAATTACTTTTAATGAATGGGATTTTCCCGCTTTGTGAACGCGTATGTTAGATTGTTGCGCGGTGCGCATTATATTGACACATTCATTGTGTGATGTAGCGTGAGGGGGATATGATGCTGTATTGTGTTTAGTTTCAGAAATACTTATTTGAATCGACTTTTAATGTAATCTAGAATGATTTCCCTTGCATAAAATAATCGGAAATTCCTTGTTGGAAATTGCGTTTAAATACTCATTTGAGTTTTTATTACTTTTTTTTTCTAAGACCAACGAACTTTAGAGGAACAATTTTATAATAACATGTATAAAATAAATATGTTTACTGCTTATTATATTTTTATCAACTCAAATTCCATTACAATGTGTCCTGTTTTCAGCCTATCCACGATTGAAAAAAAAATCACAATTTCTGAGCAAAAGCTGGAAGGAAGAATACTGGTCAGACGGTCATAAGCTGGTCTGTAAAGATTCCAAACCAACTGGACACATCAATAATCCCTCTCCCTTCCCCTCTCCCCCTCTCTTCCATTTTGCCAGACCTGGTCCCACCAGACTCGTCCTGTATATCTAAGAGCCTAACAGACAGCGGGATAAATTATTGCTGACTTGACAGAATAACTTCCGTCTCACTGTTGTCTTCAGTAAAGAAACGTCAGCAACAATAACGTCCTTATTCCAGGACTGAGACCACTGTATCTTACACCGGAAGGCTAAGTCATAGCAATGGTAGCACTGTACCTTAGACGGAGAGGCAAGGTGATAGCACTTGCAGCCCTAAAGCTAAGGCAGGGAGGCTAGGCAATAGCACTGGTAGCACTAGACCCTCGACAGGGAGGCTAGGCGATATCACTGGTAGCACTATACCTTCGACAGGGAGGCTATGCAATAACACTTGAAGCACTATACCCTAGGCAGGGAGGCTAGGCGATAGCACTGGTAGCACTAAACAATCGACAGGGAGGCTAGGTGATAGCTCTGGTAGCACTTTACTCTTGGCAGAGAGTCTAGACGATAGCACTGGGAGCAGCACAGGCTGTAGCACCAAGAGAGCAAGTAGTCTGAGAATTAGAGCGAGTGGAAGGACTATTAGCATCAAGTGCATTAGTATTAACAACGGGACTAGAAAAATAGAATAGGACACTTGAGCAGTGTTTATTGAACCTAGTGCCACCTTGGCCTTTATACAATTATTATGCGTTTTTTCCCGTGTATCGATGTACCACATACTTAATTTTTGAAATATAAAAGTAGATTTGTTCACTAAAAAAACTTAAATGATATGTTTTTTAGAAAGAAATTATTATGAATTTTGTGAGGAAAGAGTAGGGGTAATAGTAAATTTTCAAAACACATAATGGAGACAGGTATTCAAGTTCGATATTTTAAAACAAAGTTTCTATATTGATTATTGGTATTTTCTTCATTATTTAAATTTAGTGAGATGAGTGTGCTTGATCTTATCTTATCCGTTACTGACGCCCCTTCTATACAGGAGATTATTGCGTCCTACGCTAGCAGCAACGAGTATGTGTTATAGGTTCCTATTTCCTATTTTGTTAGCCACAGTCTCATGTCTTCCATTTTTGTTATACAGTCGTATCCAGCCTTTTTTTTCTCCTTTAATGTATCATTTACGGCAAAGACGTGGTACGAACTTGCGCCATTAGTTACCCCCTCTCCCCCACCCCCTCTATTTGCCTCTCTCAACATTGACTATTTTATTCCAGTGTAGAAGGTAAGTCAACACGATTGGTAACAGACAAGTAAGCATTGAGCGTCCAGCTGTGTTTATCTCAATGCACTCTTTACAAGTGACAAGTTCATTTGGCTTGTTCACTCATTGGCTCCCTCTTGGGGCTGTCCATAAAGTTTAAAGTACGTCACGCTATTTTTGACCATTTTAACTCACCCCCCCCCCGGTCACAAACGGTTACAAATCTTGGACACCCCCCCCCTAAATTACGTCACACTTTCGAACAAAATTTTTGTTTTTTATTAACAAAACAATAAAAATTTAATATAAAACACCGTGACGTCACACACGTCTGGACCCCCCTCCCCCTGTCACAAACTGTCACACTTTCTTACACCCCCCCCTTTCTGGAGCGTGACGTACTTTATGGACGGCCCCCTTGGGCATTGTCCACCAGTTCCAGACTTCACATGTGAGGTAGACACATTGTACCTACGAGGCGTTTTCGCAAGCCAAATGATCGTGAGGCGTATTCGCAAGCCAAATGGTCGCTTATAATAGTTCTAGGGAAATTGAGTTATGGGATGTCCTGCTGATATCAAGAAACGTCTAGTTTCATTTATCTTCGCTTTTAATGAATTACACTTATCTAACAGCATAGATTCTCAATTTTACACTAGTCTTTATTAATGTATTTGGCCAAAAATTTTGATTATTTCTTTCTCTTTCGTCTTTTAAAAATTTTCTATTCAATATTTTGTGCTACTTATTGTAACATCCGGTTGAATGAAATAGGAACAATTTATTACAGCAAAAACATATTATTGTGAGAGTGTAGGAAGGGAGAACATTAAGCAGAATATTATCAGGAGTTAAGTATTTCGATGGAGATCATTAAAGATGTTACATTTACTGTTTTACATCGGTAGCACTTAAAATAACGTCGTTGGGGCTTATTACGAAGAAAACATGTGCAACTGAAACATTTACACATTTGTAAGATTTACAACATAATTTACAACTATAACGATAACATTTACAAACAAAACAAAAATCATTAACAGCTTTATATGTTATATAACACGACTACGATAAAGCTTTTTAAAAATAAAATACCAGATACACAAACGAAATACGTGTGTTCATTTCTTTGTACCGATGAAGGCATAATCGTAATAACCGAAACGTTTCTTTGTGTATCAGTCATTAAAAGGCTTTAATTTAGTGTTTTGCTTACACAAATTCCTTTGTGTATCTTGTATATTATAAACATATTTAAGATTTGTCACTGTATCATTTACGATTAAATTTGAAATATGTTAGGATTGTAACATTGGCTTTTTTTTACATTTACTCTAACATTTGTGCTCGTAGAATTATAACAGTAACATTTACGTCTATAGAATTTGAAATGTGCATTTCTAAATTTAATATTTAATGCCACAATTTTTTTAATATAATAAACTTTTATGAGAGAGAAGTAAAACAGTACAATAGTTAAGTAGGCCAGCTAAAATGTGACAATGCCTAGTTTCAGTGCCTATGTCCAACATTTTCTTCCCACGAGCTTAAAATGTACTTAATTTTTATTTAAACTTGCAGCACTCTTCGTCTTATCGAAGCAAAAGGTCTAAATACGGAAGTTTTTAAGCGACATTTTATGTAACACGTTTATAATACCCATACAATCCCTTCACCCTCTAATTAACTATAAATTTTAATATTTATATTTACTTTATGTATACTTTACCGGCATGCTTTACAATGCCACTCTCACACATCACCATCAATAAAAATAAAAATGAGAAAGGACAAAGAAGGTATACACAAAGACGGAATAATCACAAGGAAACACCTTTACAAAGACAAGCCGATCGAACAGCCTTACCCATCACAAAGATACAACCATCACAAAGATAAACCAATCACAAAGATACACCCATCACAAAGATACACCCATCACAAAGATACACCCATCACAAAGATAAACCGGAGAGAAAACAGAACCTACAAGCTAACTTCTGCCGCTGTGAACTCGGTTTCCGAAACAAAACCATAGTAAAATCTCAGGCTAAAAACTATTACCTCCCCCACCCCTTCTCACCTCAACAAAACCAGAGTATTTCCTTTTTCTGATGCTAGAGCCCTAATTTTGCGTTTTTCCCCACACGCACAAGAGCAGAGACACACCTCCGTTTGTCTAGCCACAAAAGGAAGTGCCTCCAACGACGAAACGAGGTGTAATGGGAGGAGGGAGGGGGGCAGGAGATCCAACTGCTCAGTTACAAGGGACGTCAGCTGGTGCCCTGTTCCACGAGATCCAACTGCTCAGTTACAAGGGATGTCAGCTGGTGCCCTGTTCCACCTACTCCTGTCTGACCCACAGGAAACGAGCCGTAATGCCGTCACCTTATCAAATCAGCGCGTCCTCCGACTATGAAAAAGGCCACGGCTCTACTAATGAAATGTCGCGATCCCTTGGCTGTGTAGAGGTCGTCCTTCTGGTTAGTGACCGGCATCAAATGCCAGGGGCTAACTTTCTGGGGTTGAAGGAAATGTCTGGAAGAGTGTTTCTATGTTTTTTAAAAAAAAGTTATTTTTTTTTAATGCGTGCTGTGTGTATGTGTGAGTTGGTGTTTATAGTAGAGGTGAAAATTCTGATAATTGACGGGACAACCACGTTCGCGTTGTGATATACTGAATACTTTAATCCAACAACTAAAATAAACTACTTGTCATTTTTTTTTAAAATCCAAAGAACCAAAGTTACAGAACCCATCAACTGAAATAAAATAACGGGGACGCGGTGGTCGAGTGGCAGCGCACTGGACTGTCGTACCGATGGTCACGGGTTCGAATCCGTGTGAAGGCAAGGGTTTGTTCCCGGGGCCTAGGGCGTCCCTGAGTCACCCCGCTCCGAATGGGTACCTAACACTTGTTGTAGTGTTAGGCGGCTGGGTAATGCGTGGAACCCACAAAGCCGTGGGCATGTGAACGCTGCATCACTTGCCAACAGATCATCTATCATGGTCTGTGGACGCAACTATCTTCTGCATAGAAGGAGCGTCTGTATAGATAAGATAAGATAAGATGCTTGGGCAAATGCTCGCGAGCATTTTAGAGGTGTGGACCAACCTTTAAATAGCTAACCACCTGAAATTACAAGCTTAGATAATAAATACAATTGAAATGATAAACCATCTTAGATAATCAGCTTTCTCATTTTAAAAAACAACAACAACTAATCATCTGATATAATAATGACTATTTATAATCAACCTTTCGACTAAAAGGCCTTTATTATTTTTCACTTTTCTTTCACTTATATTGTTGTTAATATGAAGAGAAGTATTTGTCCTTTTATGTACGCCGTAACACAAATATTTACCCCGCATTTAGTTGTTGATCTCTTAAAAAATATTTATAGGTTCATAAATTGAGAAGATCTCAACTATCACATTACCTAGGAAAACAATTCTAACCACAGTCTGAGGTTGTTTTTGTTTTTATTTTGGTCAATAATCCTCAACCTTTACCTCAACACGGGAATGCACACACCAGTTATCCGTTAATTCAGCATTTGGCAACAGTTCCGCCCCATGGACCGCCCTTTCTCTTTACATCATCGGGCACATAAATCATTGACAATTTCTTCTCTCTCATCAACGAATATATACATGTATATATATACAATGGCCCTGAATTCAGACATTTAGTTTCGTTGGACTCATGGCTCTCCGACCCACTGAGATCAACACGCCACTAGGACAAAATAATGTCAGATGCAATTCATTAGAAATAATATAAGCTAAATACCGTTCATTTTATAACTAACTAGCAGACCCGTCGTGCGTTGCAACGATCTCAGTAAAAAGGAATAAATTTAAAGAAACCAATGAATGGTAAGTTTAAAAACAAATCTGGAGAAACATTCGTGGAAGTTGTAATATTCTTATTTTAAAGAATACTTTCCTTTTTTGTAAATATCCAATACTTATTTCCACGAAACCTCTTTCATTGTGTTCACATAGAACTTTTACTTCTGCACCAATGTAACTATGTAACTTTATGTATACTTGTTACATTTTTAATCTTAGGGCACTATTATCCGCTGAAGAACTTTGTTTATCCACAAATCAACTTTAATATACATATATATTGTACACATAAGAATCATTTGAGGTAATATAACGTGGAAATCTTGAATCGTTCATCACACAACCTTCCTCGTGGGAAGTCTACACACAACTGTTCGCCCAACACTTTCAACCAATAGAAATGCTCCTTTCTTCCCGCGTCTCTTGTACACGTGACCTTACGTCACAAAATTATGTTAATCAGATGTGACAGAAGTGTGAAAAAAAATCCAAGTTTCATAGCAAACGGATAAATAAATTAATAATTACATATCTCTCTCTCTCTCTCTCTCTCTCTCTCTCTCTCTCTCTCTCTCTCTCTCTCTCTCTCTCTCTCTCTATCTCTCTCTCTCTCTCTCTCTCTCTCTCTCTCTCCTCTCTCTCTCTCTCTCTCCCTCTCCCTCTCTCTCTCTCTCTCTCTCTCTCTCTCTCTCTCTCTCTCTCTCTCTCTCTCTCTCTCTCTCTCTCTCTCTTTCTCTCTCTTTTATGATTCAAAGTTGAGTTAAGACAGATTCAGTCTGTAAATATTTGAAAATAATCAATACTGTTAGTTACGTCTCATATATAAGGGATTTATAGTCAAAAACTTTGTTTTTACGGGTTTGTTTTATTAAATCCCTTATATTAACTTCGCGGCCGTCTCTCTCTCTCTCTCTCTGTCTTGGGCTCGGCGGGCGGGCGGAAAAACAGAAGTCGAAAATGAACCACTTCCCATGATCCGATCGAACTGAAATTTGGCACACGGAGTCGTCTGACCTAACAATGCATCGTATCAAAATTTCAGATCGATCGAACGTACTGTAATTAAATTAATGCATTTTTAGTTTATCCTTAAATGAGGTATGTAATTGAAATTCACGGTTTGTTATTGTTTTTTTCCCACGTGAAAGTTTGAGTTGACGCGTTGAGGCGACCCGTCGAAGCGCCGGGGCACTTTTGTTTACATTTTACGTGTCACGATGAGCTCGGTCAAGCGAATCGGTGAGCAGACTTTTCCCCTCTCACCCTCCCCCCACCCCCCCGGGTAATGAAGCAAACTTGAGTTAAGACAGATTCAGTCTGTAAATGTTTGAAAATAATGAATACTGTTAGTTATGTCTTATATATAAGGGATTTATAGTCAAAAACTTTGTTTTTACGGGTTTGTTTTATTATATAGCTCATTTAAGCAAAACATGACATTATGGGCCCCGGCGCCCCATGAGTGTTAATTTTCGAAAAAAGTTGCCAGTTATCATCCCGAGAGCATACTATTGTAACAGTCTCAAAAAGGTTCATGACGATCGGGTCAATGGTTTAGTCAGCTATAAAGGACATGCACACACACACACAGACACACAGAGACATATTTTGATTTTTATAAATATAGATATAGTGAAATAAAACGACATAAAGGGGGCCTGGCCTATTCAGTGTGAGATGTCAATTTCAAAAACCTTTTCATTTTAATTCAATTTCATAAGGGATATATTTATTAAGATCGTTAAAATATGAATGGAAAAATATCTTAAACATATATGAAAAAAGAAATTGAGGCCACCAGCCCCGAAGAAATCGACATAAAAGTTCAGAAACTTTAAGTATTTTAATATGGGCTACCAAGTTTTTGTATACAAAGTTTGGTTAAGATCCAATCATTTACTCTGTAGCTAACGCATAAACTATTTTTTATAAAGCTTGTATCAGCAAAAAACGACATTAAGGGCCCCAGGGCCCAATTATTGCAAGAAATAAAGTGCGAAATATCTGGTCATTTAAATAAATTTCAAAATACATACATTTATTATATTTGTCAATATTGTTAAAAATTTGAATGGACGATAAAATATTAAACATTTACTAAAATAGACAGGTTGGGCCCCCTGCCTCGTGGGAATGAAAATTAGGAGTTCAGTGCCCTATCGTAATAAAATATAGACCCTTGATTTTTTATATACTAAAATGGGTCAAGATACATTAATTTTCTCAGTATTTTAATCTAATAATAATTTTTATACAGCTAATATAAGAGGAAAAAACGACATTTAGGCGCCCCTGGGCCCATTCGGTTAAAGAAGTAAATTTCAAAAACTTTTTCATTTTAATTAAGTTTCCTCATAGATATATTCCTCAAGGTCCTGAAAAATTAAATGGGGGAAATACATTAAACATATACGAAGAAAAGAAATTTGGGACCCCTGGTCCAGTAGGAGTGGACATTTGAAGTTATGTTATACTAGTTATAGTATTTTAATATGGGCTACCAAGTTTTTGTATTCAAATTTTGGTTAAGATCCATTCATTTACTCAGTAGCTAACGCATAAACTAATTTTTACGTATCTTATATAAGCAAAAAAGACATTAAGGGCACCGGGGCCCATTCACTGCAAGATATAAAGTTCAAAACACCTCTTCATTTCAATTTGTATAATAATGGATACATGTGTCATTATTTGTCAAGATTGTTAATGACTGAATGGTGAATAAAATCTTAAACGTTTAAGAAATGTGAATTTTTGGGCCCCCAGCACCAAAGGAATGACTATTTGCAGTTCAGTGCCCTATAGTATTTTAATATTGGCTATCAAGTTGTCATATACACAGTTTGGTTAAGATCCAACAATTTACACAGTAGCTAGCGCTTAAACTAATTTTTATATAGCTCATATAAGCAGCAAATGACATTATGGGCCCCCGGTGCCCCATGAGTGTTAAATTTTGAAAAAAAGTTACCAGTTACCATCCCAGGTAGGTACTCAACAGTCTCCAAAAATTTCATGACGATCGTATGAATGGTTTAGTCAGCTATAAAGGACATGCACACACACACACACAGACATACTTTGATTTTTATATATATATAGATGATGAAAGATGGTTAAGTGTCTTTCTATAAACCTGTCCCGGTAGAGAAAGGAATGATTTAATAGCTCAACGCCAAGGTAGCAATCTCAGTCATGGAGTTACTCAGGAATCTGAGTTATGGCATCTGATGGTCTTTCAGCGGTAGTTTATTTAGGTCATGCACTTTTTAGTTGATATATTGAGTTGTTATTTTCCCTTTGTATTCTTTATCGCTTGTGTTATAGAGTTTATCTCTATATATATAAGACGCATTTGTTGTCTGTCTGTCTGTCTGTTCCCTAATAACTCAAGATCCAGACAACCAAATAACGTGAAATTTGGTACACGTACACAAAATTATACCGGAAAGGTTATTAAACAGGTTTCGTTCAAAATATATAAAATACTGGGGGCCGGGGGCCCAAAATGTAGTTTTTCCTTATATGAGCTATATAAAATAAAAATTATTGAAAATTAAGACGTAAAATAATGACGCAAAATAATAAACATTTTGGTGTCGAGATTAACAAGAAGGCAACTATAGCCATAAAATAATTGTTTTGCTATTGTTGTTGATTTGTTGTTGTTGCTTTTGTTGTTGCTTTTGTTGTTGTAATTGTTGTTTTGTTGTTGTTGCTTTGTTGTTTTTGCTGTTGTTGTTGTTGTTTTGTTGTTGATGTTTTTGTTGTTGTTTTGTTTTTGTTGTTTTTGTTGTTGTTTTGTTTTTGTTGTTGTTTTTGTTGTTGTTGCTGTTGGTGTTTCTGTTGTTGTTGCTTTTGCTGTTGTTGCTTTTGCTGTTGTTGTTGTTGTCCACATCCCTTGCCCTGTGACGACAATGCCCTTCATGTTGTTGTTGCTTTGTTGTTTTTGCTGTTGTTGTTGTTGTTTTGTTGTTGATGTTTTTGTTGTTGTTTTGTTTTTGTTGTTTTTGTTGTTGTTTTGTTTTTGTTGTTGTTTTGTTTTTGTTGTTGTTTTTGTTGTTGTTGCTGTTGGTGTTTCTGTTGTTGTTGCTTTTGCTGTTGTTGCTTTTGCTGTTGTTGTTGTTGTCCACATCCCTTGCCCTGTGACGACAATGCCCTTCATGTTGTTGTTGCTTTGTTGTTGTTGCTGTTGTAGTTGTTGTTTTGTTGTTGTTGCTTTGTTGTTGTTGCTTTGTTGTTGTTGCTGTTGTTGTTGTAGTTGTTTTGTTGTTGTTTTGTTGTTAATTTTGTTGTTTTTGTTGTTGTTTTGTTTTTGTTGTTTTTGTTGTTGTTTTGTTTTTGTTGTTTTGTTGCTGTTGCTGTTGTTGTTGCTGTTGTTGTTGTAGTTGTTGTTTTTTTAGTTGCTGCTTTGTTGTTGTTGCTTTGTTGTTGTTGCTGTTGTTGTTGTAGTTGTTGTTTGTTGTTGTTTTGTTTTTGTTGTTTGTTTTTGTTGTTTTGTTGCTGTTGTTGTTTTTGTTGTTGTTGCTGTTGTTGTTAAACCCGGGCATAGCCGGGTACTTGCCCCTAGTAGAGTATATAGTACGACCTAAATGTGAACTATCGTTACACAGTTCATACTCTGGAAATAACCTCCAATAGAGTAACGATAGAGATGCGGGAATTTCTTACATAATGTTGCCACTTAAGAAAACGTTATACCGATTAAGCTCTGTATTAAAACCATCCAATAAATGTTAGCTTTAAAGACTTTTTTCGTCAAATACAGCGCTAGAGCCCTACGTAACTGCCTTATAATAGATTCTTCTTTTAAAAGCTACAGTTGTTAATGTTGTCGTCATTCTGATTTAGTTAGGGCTTCAAAAATCGCAACATCACGACACAAAACTTTTATGTGAAAAATAAAAGCACCTAAAATAACTACCGTATATACTCGTTCGCAAGCCGACCTTTTTTTTGGACAAAATCTAGGGGGAAAAGTTGGGTCGGCTTACGAGCTGGTCATTAACGTATTTCTGCATGGATATTGAATATCGGTGTTGTTATTGTAGATCATCAAAGTCCTTTTCTACATTATACAAGATTAGACTGATCAATCAGAAGCTATAATTTATTATTAAACATCTGCACTTACCTTATTTAATCATTTTATTTTATATGTTTGAACGTTTTAATAAATTGTTTTACAAATTTTGTGTTCAACAACGAATTTTAATGTACATGCTTTCGTCACTGTTTACCAAAGAATTTTTTTTTAAAATACCGGTCACTCTTGCCTATCAGAGAGCACAAAGACAAATATAGGCTTTACAAAGTAAACAATCGTAATGACTGATTTAGCTTGTAGTTTTTAAAAAAATGTGTAACATTTCGTGTACGCTGTCCTATTATTTATTTATTTATCAATTATTATTATTATTTTTATTTTTATTTATTTTTAAATTCCTTATATTAACTTCACCGCCGTCTCTGTCTCTCTGTCTCTCTTCTTGGGTGGGCGGAAAAACAAAAGTAAAAAATGACCCACTTCCCGTGACGCCATCGAGCTGAAATTTGGCATACGGACCCGTGTCACCTAACAATGCATCGTATCAAATTGTTCAGATCGATCGAACGTACCGTAATTAAATTAATGCATTTTTAGTTTATCTCTATACGAGGTATGTAATTAAATTTCACGGTTTGTTATTGTTTTTTTTCACGTGACAGTTCAGTTCACGCGTTGACGCGATGTACCGGGGTGCTTTTGTTTACATTTTACGTGTCACGCTGAGCTCCGTCCAGCGATCGGTGACCAGACTTTATTCCTCTCCCCCTCCCCCTTCACGTTTTATGAAGCAAAGTTGAGTTAAGACAGATTAAGTCTGTAAATGTTTGTCGCGTTTGAAAATAACCAATACTGTTAGTTATGTCTCATATATAAGGGATTTATAGTCAAAAACTTTGTTTTTACGGGTTTGTTTGATTAAATCCCTTATATTAACTTCACCGCCGTCTCTCTCTGTCTCTCTGTCTTGGCGGGCGGAAAAAACAAAAGTAAAAAATGACCCACTTCCCGTGAAGCCATCGAGCTGCAATTTGGCACACGGACCCGTGTCACCTAACAATGCATCGTATCAAAATTTCAGATCGATCGAAAGTACCGCAATTAAATTAATGCATTTTTAGTTTATCTATATAAAACTATATGTGGAAGTCTCTATTGTTTACATTTTATGGGTCACTTGACTTCACGCCAGCCATCGGTGAACACATCTCGTGTTTTAACCAGGTGTTTTGGCGTGCTTTTGTTTACATTTTGCGTGTCACGCTAAGCTCGGTCCAGCAATCGGTGATCAGACCTTTCCCCCATCCCACCCGCCTCCCTCCCCCAGGGGTTATAATGCAAAGGGAAGTTAAGACAGATTCATTCTGTAAGTGTTTGTCGCGTTTGAACATAATCAATACTTTAAGTTATGTCTCATATATAAGGGATTTATAGTCAAATACTTTGTTTTTAAGGATTTGTTTTATTATTTTATTTTTTTATATTTTTTTTGTTGGGGGGTGGGGTCGGCTTGCGAGCGGGTTATACACTTTAAATTCTTTTCTCTTCTAAAAGTGTGTGTGTGGGGGGTCGGCTTATGAACGAACGGGCTATAGAACTAGTATAATACGGTACTTGAAATCTTGACGTTTTATTTTGGAACGGAGGAGCAGATACTAGCGGCTACGCTTTCAAGAATCATTTATAGTTCCATAATACCAAAACAAAAAGAACTTCGAACATTACATTGACACACCCATCTTATTATAGAGTAATATACACATATCGATCACACAGACACATCCATCATATAGACAAACCCATCACATTGAAACATCCATCACATAGATACACCCATCGTATAAAACTAGCAATCACAAAGACACAAGACCCGTCCGGAATTCGGGCGTGCAATGGGTTGCCTGAAGAAACCAGGAAAGCCAACACTTTATCAACATTTTAAACTCTAATAAGAATGAAGGACTAAATACAAACCATAGATAAGCGGAGGACGCAATAATCTTCTGTATAGAAGGAGCGTCTGAAACAGATAAGATAAGACACAAAAGACACACCATCACATAGATACACCCATCATATAAACCTACCAATCACAAAGACACAAGACACAAAAGACACAACATCCCATAAATACACCCGTCATATAAACCTAACAATCACAAAGACACAACATCACATAGAGACACCCGTCATATAAACCTAACAATCACAAAGACACAACATCACATAGATACACCCGTCATATAAACCTAACAATCACAAAGACACAACATCACATAGATACACCCGTCATATAAACCTAACAATCACAAAGACACAACATCACATAGATACACCCGTCATATAAACCTAACAATCACAAAGACACAACATCACATAGATACACCCGTCATATAAACCTACCAATCAAAAGACACACCATCACATAGATACACCCATCAACAGCCAATTGTATTATTAACACTCATAACATAAAGAAATATTCAACAATCGCTTCCATGAAAATAAAGTGAGAGCCTAATGAAAACAATCACCAAACATTTTTCTCCAACTATTTATTTGATAAAGTTCGATTCCCTCCTCCTGCCCGGGAACCAAGTGATCCACATCAATCGAGTACCGCTGACACATGGGGCCGTTGGGCTCTACCCTAATTGATCGCTTGCTGTTTCTGTCATTACTTTGACAATCTTGGACTCACTCCGTGGCTAACTGGAGGCCCCTTTTAATTAGAGGACAACTAATGCGATCGCTGCTTTTTATGGACTTCCGGTAATCGAAAAGGAGAAATGTTGATGTGGGCTCTAAATAAAGTAGGTCACGACCTTCAGGGAGGTTGGTGCCCGGAGTCTGTGGATTTGGTTTTTGATCAGTGGGAATTTGAGTCACTTAAAAATTTTTTATTTCCATTGAGATTCCCTTTTTTTTCCCTTCACAGACTTATCGACTCACCATCGACTCTTAAGTTTAATATTATTTTTTATTAAGGCTGTTGAAAAGTCTGGAAAGATTTTACAATTTACAGGAGCCATAATTATGATAATATTGATCGTGGACGCTAGGTTATTAGAAAAAGAAGAACAGAACAATTGATTTATTTACTGATTGTAAAAAGGGGGTGTTTTGCTTATAAATTTCTCGTATATTTTGTAAATTGTTGATGTAAACGACTTTGTGTCTTGTGCTAATAAAACCATCTTGATTTTAAATTACTCCATACAGGACAAATTTATATTCTCGTCTTTTATACACATTTTGTGCGTTTCATTAACTCTTCCTAACCCAATGGTCGTGTTGTTTGAGACACAAAGCCAGACCCCGGTGACGAATGCAACATTTACCCCATGTGACTTGCTGTACTGTAAGATTAACACCATTTAGGTTAAATTGGAATATCATTGATAGTATTTAATAAATTTTGAACGTCACATTTGTTATTAAACATAGTTTATGTAGAATTTTTTTTCCCTTTCCTATTTAATTAAACTAATATAAACAGTTACACAACCTGAGCATCATAATGTGAAAGCCTGAAATTATACTATACAACCTAGAATCACACTTTACAGCACGGCAAAACACCGTAGAACCTAGCACCTCACTTTACAGCACGGCAAAACACCATAGAACCTAGCACCTCACTTTACAGTTTACAGTCTCATAGCATCGCATTTCTAACAACAAACATAGTTTATAGCCTAGCGTCAAGTTTATTACCTAAAATAACCCTTTACAACTTGGCAGCACACTTTACAATCTAGCAGCACACACACATGACATAGCATCACAGTTTACGCGCAGGTTGTCATTTCATAAATTCTCTAGCAGCCTGCCCTGAAACATTGTTCGAATGTTCCGCCCAATTAGCCAAGAGTAAAGGGACATGAGAATAAAGCAGTGTTTCTCAAATAGTGAGGCTCCGTAAAGGGGGGCTTGTTTGACCTTTTTGAAGAGGTGTACTTATAAAATATTTTATAGACAAATGATACTATTTACAGTCGCGCGAGGGGGGGGGCGAAATGTATTCCTTCTTCCTAGGGGACAGAAAATAATTGAGAAACACTGGAATAAAGGGAGTTGATTTGAGAATCCACGCCTTCGTGAGGATATGAAGAAGTAAACCATGTGGAGGAATGAACCCAACCCCCACCACCCCAAACCCCTATCCCCTCCCCCACCCAAATCATTCTGCCATCCTGAACTAAAATAAATAACAATAATGTCAACAGAAAGAATCGATATGGAGGGGGGAGGGGAAAGGAAAACGAAGCTGCGAGGACGTGAAAAATTGGTTTGATACATGGCATTTACCCCATCCCCCCCCCTGAAACAAGCAAATAAAACATGAATTGGGTATGGAACGTTCGTGTGTCATGAAAGGTGAGAGGTCAGTGGTCAGTCTGGGTACACACGTGAATGGGGGTGATGTGCCAGTCTTGATGCTGGAATAAGCACATACAATAAGGTGACGTGCCAGGGGAGAATTTAACACACATGTTTTAAGAAGCTAGCACATCATACAATTTAAAGACCGTTGTACAGTAGTTGATCTGACTAAAGACAAATCCTGCAAAATGTGTAACATTAACATCTTTCCACTTAGTCGGCGACTAATTGTTGATTTACAACGGAAAGCTGAAGGGGGGGGGGAAGACGTGTTGAAGTTTCGCATCTGAATAGTAGAATAAGTTGCATAGGGGCCGTCCATAAATGACGTCACGCGAATTTGTCAGATTTTTAGCCCCCCTCACCCCTCGTCACACTTCGTCACAGAAACTTAGACCCCCCCCCTCCAATATGACGTCACAAAGCTTTGACCCTCCCCCTAATACCCGTATTTTCTAATTGAAAAGTAACATGTTCCATGTTACTTTTTTTGTCATTTAAATATATATTTATTAGTTTAAGTATGCACTCTAATATCATAACACGTGTGAAGCCATTGAAAACGTCATAAAATAATTATAAATTGAAAGCAATCAAATATTTAAGTGGAATTTTTATTTAAAGTTGCCAGTTTTGAAGTGACGTCACATTTCTCGAACACACCCCCCCTCGTTACCCATCGTCACAAATGTGTGGACCCCCCTACCCCTATGTGCGTGGCGTCAATTATGGACGACCCCATACATTTTTTGGTTTGAACTTTTGAGGTTATATTCTTTTTTTAAAAAACCGGCTTGTCAACTGCTCCATTTGTTTTACCCTTAACATAATTCGGTATTTTAAAATATTCTATTTAATTATTTAAACTTTTCAACTAAATAACAATTAAATTTTTTTTTACACATTTGGTTTTTAAATTATTGTTATGGAAATAAACCAATTGAAGTTGTTAAGTAATAGCGAACGTATATCTAAAGTGTTAGTTGATCATTCTTTTTAGAAGCATTTTACTCTCTAGATAAATAATTTATTTTTACCATCGCGATGAATGGTTTTATAATTTCTTGCTTAGAATCAGACATGAGATATTTGTTTTCAAATTCAAACTTTTACAAAAATAAGATCAACCTCTAAATAGGGACAGGTGGGCATTAAATTGGTGTCATGTTTTTAAAAAAAATAATATCATCTTTGGCGCTATGGCCTTTGAAGGGCCATTACCTGATCAGTCACTCTTATACATTCCAACCAATAGTTGCTTTTACCTTGAAAAGCGAAGATTTTCGAGCCTGTTTTCGCCACCTGGATAAAACGAGCTGAGAAGTATGTCAGAATTGGCGGCGATTACGTCTCGGAGAGACGAGGAATTAGATAAAGATATTTGAAATAAGTTTTTGACTATAAATCCCTTATATATGAGACATAACTAAAAGTATTAATTATGTTCAAAAGTGACAAACATTTACAGACTGAAATCGAAATTATCTCCCTTGGCTTTAAAACTAGGTCAACTCTAGCAGACGACGACTAAACATTCTAAATAGTGATTTATATAGTATAGATAAACTAAAAATGCATTAATTTAATTACGGTACGTTCGATCGATCTGAAATTTTGATACGATGCAGTGTTAGGTGAGACGGGTCCGTGTGCCAAATTTCAGCTCGATGGCTTCACTGGAAGTGGGTCATTTTCGACTTTTTTTTTCCGCGGGCTGACGGGCGTCGCGGACGGGACGACCAGTGACGACGAATGAGACGGCGGTGAAGTTAATATAAGGGATTTAAAAATCCACTGAGTTCCGATCATTGCAAGTGCGCTCGTACTTGTGGTTAAAATGAATCACAACTATTGAGATGTGTATGCTTCATCTCGGCTGTTGTGTTAGAAGTCTTGTTCCAATAACACATCCCCTCTCTGTATAAAATGTTCAGAAATTAACTTTGAATTCAGGTGCCCGGCAAAATCTCCAACCCACATATCAGAGACAAAATTTGGCAAGGCCCCAGTGTGGGGGGTGGGGTCGGAGCCTTAAGCATGCCTTCAAATTAACTGAATGTATTTATTTATTGAGTGAATGGGTCAAGTTATCAGTGGCGAAGCGTGTGTGATATCAGTGGCAATGCGTGGGAAATATTATAGCGTGGGTAATATCAGTGGTAAGCGCATTCCTGCTCTTCCCTCGCAAGGTAAGTCCTCGCGAAATAATACAAAAATATATAGAAAATACCCTTGGCGGAAGTAGGGGGAGGATATCTGGCCACATTATACATAGCCCCTCTTCCCCCGACCCCGAATATGAGACATGCCAGCGAAATCAAATAATCTCAATGAAATACTGAACATTAGCTTTGAAAGTTGTACTCCTTTACAATTAAAGGGGAAAAAAATATTTTTGGAATTTCTTCTACTGGAAGCACATTCCAAGATAATTTTATTTAAATTTCGTACACTGACCTGGAGCAAAAGATCTAAATTTATTACCTTCCCGTAAGTGAACTCAACTAAGCGCTTCGTTAATGTGCATGTTAAATGACCCGTGTGCGTATTTAGACAGACTTGGATACTCTTTCGGGCCTGTTGAAAAGGGATTTGTCTGAGGTGAAAATTTTTTGCCCATCAGAATTTGACCTGAAACGAGCTTTTAGAGTCATGAGGCGTGCAAAAATCAACTGAAGTACTCCGACAAGGGCCACAACATTGAATTTAAAAAAAAACTACGTAAAAAACAAAGTTTTTGACTATAAATCTTTTACATATGAGACATAACGAAAAGTATGTTCAATATAATACGTAACGCACGACAGACTAGCATAAACATTTATATGATACATAAAGATACACAGAGATAATCTAAAAATTCATTAATTTAATTACAGTACATTTGATCGATATGAATTTTTTTTTGACAGAATGCATTGTTAGGTGACAAAAGTCTATGTGCAAAATTTCAGCTCGATAGGATCTCGGGAAGTGGGTCTTTTTAAAAAACTTTTTTTCTGCGGGCTGGGGGCCCCCTCCCCCCACCTTTACAATTAAAGAAAAAAAAATTCTTTTGTGGACATCTTATGCTGGAAGCACATTCCAAGATAATAAGATAATTTTATTTATTTCATCAAAAGGTGTGCAAATTAAATATGCGCTGTAAAAAAAAGTATAATATGACGTCATTGTTTTCGCTCACATTTTAATTTTGGAAAAGGGAACATTGTAAAAAGAGAATTAGATGATGCTTAATTATAAAATAAAAAAAACAAGGGGGGCGCCATAGGCGCCCTGCAACCCCTATTATAAAATTCTTTGTGTACATTTCAGTGAGTTTAATATTTCGTATTTATCAAACAAGGACAAGTTAGTTGGGCCGTAGGCGCCCTAAAAAACTGCATCTTTTATAAAATAAATAGATTTCAGCTGAAAACTTCCGTCATTTTTTTACGGGTGTACGCTAGTACATCTATAAGAGACAAGAAGATTTAACTAAATAAAATCACACCATTACTCAAGAGTTCTACACAATGAAGAAGTTATGTTTTAATTTTTCTGATGTGCGAGAATTATTAACAGGAACGTGACATTGGTCTTTCATTGTTTAATTAAAGTCTCACTAGCCCTCACTTAAGCTAAAAACCACAAAGAACAATCCTAAAATAAAGTAATAAATTTGAAACGTTAATTAATTATTCATTTGGATTGCATCTAATTCAATTTCGTATTGGACATTTTATTAATAGCCTTTCTCCTCCCCATTCCTGTCAATTTCTATGATAGTTCTCAGCGAATGGGAGCGCACCGTGGTGCGCAATGAGGACTGCGTGGACAAGATCAATGAATGACAGAAATAGATATTCTTTGGGGAACGATGACATTCAAATGGTGATGCGGTATTGTTGCCTTCAGGACCACTGAGCCAGTTCGAACCGACACATTTAGTCTGCGAACTCTGAATATTTTGTTTTACAGTGATACAAATTGCTATTGAGACAACAATGTACATGGGTAGGCCTGCTTTTAAAATCACGATGACCTCCCATATTTGTTCTGTGGTCAGATCTTGTTTTTTTTAATAACTTTTTAACATCTTCGAGCCTTGGGTGAGTTGCGTCCTCAAGGGAATAAGAAAATAGAAAATGCCGCTGTTTCCTTAATACAAACGAGACGACTGCATAAGAGCAACAGCAGTATGTGTGGATAGCCTCAAACTCAAAGCCTTTTTGGAGACTACAGAGAGCACTAAACGCTGCAGCCCTGATTGTATTGAGGATGAGAAAGTCAGACCAATTAAAGCGGGAATTAGGGATCTACACTGGCTTCCTGCAACTGAAAGAATATATCATAAGATTCTGCCACTATCTTATGGCTGTATGAAGGGAACGCATCAGCGCCACTTTTTTTTTGTTGAAGTATTTTAAATTGGGACATGCATCTCTAAAGGGTTTGCAATCTTCTACGCAGTCCCTTCTAAAAATTCCCAGTGTGGATGGACATAGGACATAGAAAGAAGCACTTTGGCGTGCGCTTTTTTGAATCGGTTTAACCTAAATTGTGGAACAGTCTTCCGAAATGTTTGAAAGTATGTGAAAACAAAAAAAAATTTTTTTTAATTTAAAGACTTCACTTTTTAATTTAAAAAAAAATTGAATTAAAACATCAAAGTGCAACGAGTATGCTAGTCTAGCATGGATAGTTTTGACGCTATAGAAGAAATCATTCATTCATTCCGACTTTTAATGTTGTAGATTGTGTCAAATGTTGAATTGATTCCATTTCTTTTTTCTAATTTCCGTCAACTTGTAAAGTAGGTCAAAAAAAAACAACAACCACAGAAAGACCTTTGCTCTCGGGCAATAAAACCAAACCACATAAAAAGCGATGACGTCATTAAAACCACTTTGTATTAAGCCGAGGGAAATTTAACGACGTAAAAATCAACTAATTTAACTAAGGAGCTAATCTCCTAGAGCAGATCTCTCTCTTTTTTCCCCCTTCTTTAATACTTTTTAATACAGTCCGTTTTTCTTCCATTATATTAATTAATTATCGTCTGCCCATCCCTGCTAGGAACTTCCCAGTAAGGGTTGAGGACGGATGTTGCAGACAAAACGTGCATTATAATGCATTTGTAGTTATTCGCTATGAGATTTTGCGCCCTTTCATATCCGCCTGTCTTGGTCCTTTTGATATATTTCCAGACAATTGGCTTAGCCTCAAATTTGATCATTCATTAATTTTCATCCCTCGCCTTTTCGTTCTGGTCAATGGAAGGATTATTAACGTGAAGGAGCAGGGAATTGTGTGGATTCACAAACGTGGGGTCTGTGGGGGGTTTTATGCGAAACTTTATCTGTATACATCAACGAGACGGGAAGGCTAACTCGTTAGATAAATAAATGGATGGAACTAAACATTAAATCAGCGATTCCCCCATTGTGTCATTGTGTACTGATGGGGACACACTAAACTGTTAAATTGAATCAGCCATTTGTAACAAAGAAGAAGCAAATTAATTTTTCAAAAATATTCGAACACAAGATACTTTAAAATCCTACTTTAACTGCTCATTGGAGAAGGCGGTCAGACACTTATAGCATTCTCAACAATCGTACAAGGACATTCTCAAAGCCCAAAACATCTTTTCACTTTTAGGGACACAAAATTTGTATCAAGAAATGTGATGGATTCCGTCTTTGAATCTGTCGTTTATTTTGTTAAAACTTTATTTCTGACCACCGTAAGAACGCCTCGACGGACTTGAAGGGTGAAGATTTAAGGGGGGGGTGGGTGGGAGTTGAGGAGCTGGTTGAATATGTGGATTGTTTAAAAACTCAAAGGGTCCTTCAGTGGGATAAGTAAATAAATCACAAACTGATTTATTATTTATTATAATATTTAAAAAAGAATATTTGTGGCATGCAAGACATATTTTGTGCTCATGAAATGAAGAATAAAAAAAAAGGGGGGGGGGAGAGTGTGACTACATTTTTAACCTGATTCTATAAATGAAACATTTTATGAACGTTTAAACAAACCTTTCGAATGGCATAATAATCATTTCACATCGGTCTAATTAATGATTGAAACAGGTGGCTTTCCATCGGAAATGCTTATTAGAAAGGGCTGCGAGTTACACGTACCTATCATTGAAATTACCCGGAAATGCTTATTAGAAAGGGCTGCGAGTTACACGTACCTATCATTGAAATTACCCGGAAATGCTTATTAGAAAGGGCTGCGAGTTACACGTACCTATCATTGAAATTACCCGGAAATGCTTATTAGATAGGGCTGCGAGTTACACGTACCTATCATTGAAATTACTCGGAAATGCTTATTAGAAAGGGCTGCGAGTTACACGTACCTATCATTGAAATTACCCGGAAATGCTTATTAGAAAGGGCTGCGAGTTACACGTACCTATCATTGAAATTACCCGGACATGCTTATTAGAAAGGGCTGCGAGTTACACGTACCTATCATTGAAATTACTCGGAAATGCTTATTAGTAAACGCTGCCAAGACTACAAGGAATCCGAGGCCGAATATGTTCAAAGCAGAAAATTGACCGTCTGCGAGCAGCTTACATTTATTTATCAGTTTTTTATTCTTCGCATCAATCTTTTTTAAAATTTCACTGATATGAAAATTAATTTTAATTTGATGTCTGGCTGCTAGCTGATCAACAACAAAATTTCTAGCATCGACATCTGAAGAAAAACTGTCCTCAAACGTGTTTCTACACTAATACGACGTGTTGCTGTGACTTGGTGATTCCAAAGTGGTGAATATTTGAAATCATGCAAATTGAGTGTATCAAAATCCTTTGAAAATTACTAGATTTGTATTAATAAAACTCAGCATTTCTAATTTTCAAATTCAGATGGGAAAATTTCATATTATTTAAATTAACATACAACAACAATTAATTTTCAAGTGGCCAATTACAACATGAAGCTCTTCTTGATTCTGTTATGTAGATAACAACGTCTGGCCCGTGGGCCGTCGCATACCGACCTCTAATACAATAGATGAAAAAACACATGGCTTCATGCATCCGTTGTATTTCGTTCCCATGTTTAAAAATGTCACTAACAACAAATAAACTATTTTATCATTATATGTTTTAAATACCACGTCAAAAAGTTTTAAGTCAAGGACGTATAGCATTAGCGCTATAGAAGAAAGCATTCATTAAATATAATAATGTCTTGACCATCAAAATTTTAAAGTAAAGCTCCTTTAAAAGTTTTTTTATCTGTCCAAGTGGTTTAAAAAAATCTTGATTCTCACGAAACACTATGAAAGTACATGTACTTTAATAAGCAATGGCACTAAAAACTTATATATTACGTCTATATTTTTAAAATATAAATTAATGGTTCGCGCATGACCGGAAACAGAGGGCAGGCGCATATCTTTGATGTTACCGACACAGACTTCCGCCACGTGAACCGGAAGTCGAAACCCCAAGGGAAGCTTCTCTTCCCTAAGACAAATTAGAAAAGACAACTGCTGTGAAAATCTGACATCTCCGGGCCCCGGCCACTGTTGGCCCAGTGTGTCGTCAGCTTCCTGCACGTTCCAAACAATGCAACACACACGAGACCATTTGTCGATACGTGGTTGACTTTTCTGTGCCATCCCTTGCGTGGTTCCAATACGGAATAGCACTGGTTTGTCTTTAAAAAAGGTGTGACTTTAAGAGAAATTTATATATATGTCGATATATAATAATTAATTTCAGCTTAAACCCATTAATTCGTACAAATAATTTTTTTTTAAATAAATAAATAACACTTCTCTCATCACTAAATCATTGAAACAGGTAAAATTAACATAAACACAAAAAATTATTTGGTGTCAAAAAAACAATATTAATTAGTTTTTCATTCACTGACAATATCATCGACCTATGATTACTCATTACCAAGACTTTTTTTACCTCGTCGTTTTTAACATTATATTTGAACCGTATACATTCATTACACTAAAATCTTTTTAACTCTACATTCACTTAACCCAGTGTTTCTCAAATAGTGGGGCGCGCCCACCCAGGGGGGGGGCGAGGCTCCCTTAAGAGGGGCGCGAAATGGTGTACTTATAACAATTTTATAGACAAATGATACTATTTACTTTAGCGTGGAGGGCGAAGAATGTTTTCTTCTTTCTATTGGGGGCGTGACAGAAAATAATTGAGCAACACTGACTTAACCTAAATCTTGGGGTCCCTGAAACTAATTACAACTAAATGTCATTAATCCTAACATTCATTAAATCTTACTCGTGACTCGTGACAATATTAAACCTGACGCTCTATTAAACCATGATAAGTCTATGACACATATTTAAACCTGAATCTTATTTACCTTAACGACCCTATAACCCTGGGACTCATCTGGAAAAAGGCGATCGTATTTCTCCTGTATTTCTCTCACAAGCCCCGGGGCAATGTTTTTACTTAAAGCTGCTTTTTTTTAAATGATTGAACCAGGGAACTCGATTTCTTGTCTCTTTCCTCGGGTACCATTTCCAAACCAACTCAACTTCTATGCATACTAAACAGTAGCCCCCCGTCCCTGGGTCTTACTGAGTTGTAGGGAGTGTTTATATTTTTAAATTGTATAGTCTTGAAATAGATTTGATCATCGATACCACTGTTTTAAACGCTTATTTTGACTGTGTCAGACAATGAATATTTCACTTTGGGGCCGTCCATAAATGACGTCACGCGATTTTTGCCGATTTTTGACCCCCTCCCCCCTCGTCACGCGACGTCACAAAAACTTAGACCCCCCCCCTCTAAAAATGCGTCACAAATCTTTGACCCCCCCCCCAAAAAAAAATAAAATAAAAAAATAATAACAAAGAAAATAAAAACAACAACTTTATTTACTATTTGAAAATAAGTATATTTCAAATCACTTTTATTGTCATTTAAGTGTTTATTATTTATTTAGTGAAGATCTAAATTGTAATATCGTAACCCGCGTGAATCATTTTTAAAAACGTTTAACCGGCCTTCAGAAAACGAACTGTGTTAACATCCTTAGCTTATATTTTATTTTAATGAATACAAATTAAACATTGACTATTGATCATCACGGTTAACGTCTTTGTTTAGAAAATTTTTTATTTAAAAATAACATTTTTAAAATGTATTTTTTTTTAAATCCCTCAATTGACTGACGGGCATCCCGTAAGACAGAGGTCGGCGAACAGAGGTAAATAACCTGAACTGGGGTCAAAAAGGGACTTCTTGGGGGTAATGCAGACTCATTTGTGACATATAACATCCACTACAATCCGCTAGATATATTAAAATACGTCATGTGTACGTGTACGCTTGGAACATATGCCCATTATTAAACAGGTTCCTTCCAGAAAATGCATTTTTTTAAAAATTGACAACTATGTAGATTTCTTACCTACGCACTATATGAAGACACCTAAATCTACCATACTTTCATTTATATTGACACGAGTGACAATAATCTTAATCCACATGACTTGTCTTTATCACGTATCATTTCTGTGATATTTAAAATTAATGCCTTAAAAACTGAGCTAAGAAGAAAAGTTGTTTTGTTCTCCTCTCGAATTGCAATGTCAAGAATTTGATGCATTCAATAAAGTTAATGAATACTTGACTAATCTTAAATGGGCTCATTTACCATTATATCTAGAACAGTGCTTCTCATACTTTTTAGTATTGCGGACCAGCAGGAATTTTTTCCATTGTACCAGGGACCTGTGCACTATTTTCCCTGCACTGACATTTTTTTCTGTCCTTTTTTTGAGAACATCTGCGGACCGGCAGCGTTTGGCATCGGTCCGCGGACCACCACTTTGAGAAGCACTGATCTAGAAGACTAGAATGGCCAGGGGCGTTTTATCAAAAACCATCGAACAATTATATCAAACTTAAAACGTTTTTAATTCTATCAAATAGATTCCCTCCCCCCCTCCCCTTTTAAAGAAAAAGGATATTCCGTGTCGTTTTGACTTAAAATATCTACACATAATCCTATTCAAATCATTTTTAGACACTTGTCATGCTTGTAAAACTCACCAGTAGCATTTTCGGGGGGGGGGTGGGCGTGCTAAAGACGCTCCCCCAAATCCCCGAGTCACATGAGCAGGACCTAGAGTCTGTAACGCATACATAAAATTGTATATTTTGTGGTAACGGGCATGATAGAACCAAACGGAGCTGCGGTTAGATCACAAATGCTTTGATGTCAACATCAAACGACGCAGTGTAACAATTTCATATGTTATCTTGTGGATTCTCAAACTTAAGGATTATAATTAGATTTAATTTTCGTGTCTTGATAGCATACGCCAACCAGCGTCTGATGGCCTACCGACCAGCACATTGAGAAGCACTGATAAAGAAAAAATAAATCATTAAATAAATTGTAAGCGACCAAATATTTCAGTGGATGTTTTATTTAAAGTTACCCTTTTGATGTGACGTCACATTTCTTCAACCCCCCTCCCTCCCCCTCGTCACGCAACGTCACACAAGTGTGACCCCCCTCCCCCCCTAGGTGCGTGACGTCATTTATGGACGGCCCCTTTGTTAAAACTTTATTTGAAATTTAATTTTACAAAGTACGTGAAATTAAACAAATTCAATGATCTTGCGTTTTCTCAATAGGGATGCAACGCTGCGGATTTCATCAATGTGATTTATAACTGTGGTATAGTTGTTGTTACTGTTTTCCCGATCAAGGCCTTTTCGGAATAATTAAAACATATATATTTCTATTGAAACATAAGTAAATGTTAACGCTTAGATTACATTACTTACACACCAAGTATGTGTCACATGTATCATTTTGAAGGCTTTTATTTGGAGTCCTAGTAGATCTACTTTATTGTTGCACACAGTAACCTGTTAGACAACATCTATAGTGTTGAGTGCAACGTTTATGAATGTAAGTCGATGCATCTTTAAAACGGTTGCTCCTACATTTTCTTTAAACGTCTTCCTGGAAAGCTAATGTTTTTCATAGAAATGCGAAAAATCTAAATAATATTAATAAATGGTTATATTTGAATCTTAAATGACATTAAAAACCCATCGGGCTCGCTGAATTCTTACGAAAAATGTTAATTTGGCACAAAAACACCAGACACTTGCTGACCACTAGTCCATAAAACCGAATATTTTCCTGGACAAATCTGATTCAGCTACTAATTAGTTTAAAGCAGTGCTTCTCAATTTTATTTTAGTATTGCGGACTGGCAGGAATTTTTTGCATTGCACCAGGGACCGGTGACCTATTTTCCTTCTACTGACCTGGTAGCGAAATGTCCTTTCTGGTCAACTTCTGCGGACCGGCATCGGATGGCGCACGGACCAGCACCGGTCCGGGGACCATCACTTTGAGAAGCACTGGTTTAAAGGACAGACATTTCAAACGTCTTTTCTGGTTAAAAATGACATAAAATCATTTTTTTAAAAAGCAAGAGAAGATTTCGACCCCTTGACCAGGATATAACGAGGAATTTGAATGTCATGTGACCAAAAAGACAAAAGATGGCCTAGTCTAGGAAAAGACGGAATAAAAAAAAAGGCTTCCCATGTATATGTTGAAAAAAGGGCCAAACGGGGAAAACCAGTTTGACGATTTTGACGCTCTTGTCTTGTCAAATTATGCCTCATTAGGATTTTATTCTTTATTAAGGTGTAATCTGAAGAATATGCTATCTAAAGATAAAATTATGTAAAGAATATGTTATCTAAAGACTAATTTATGTCAAGAATATGTTATCAAAAGATTATAATATTTACAAACTATGGCATGTAAAGAATATGTTATCTTAAGTTTTTATTATGCAAATAATATTTTATCTAAAGACAAAGTTATGTAAATAATATGTTATCTAAATACTGTAATATTTAAAATCTATGGCATTTAGACAATATTTCA
The DNA here is from genome assembly GCA_944989445.1 of Ampullaceana balthica. Taxonomy (NCBI): domain Eukaryota; kingdom Metazoa; phylum Mollusca; class Gastropoda; family Lymnaeidae; genus Ampullaceana; species Ampullaceana balthica. The sequence continues at coordinate 87,545 of CALYLW010001370.1, read as the reverse complement.
TGAAGAACCTATTTTGACCACCCTAACGTTAGCTACAAGACGATATCCAAATTTTGAAATGCCCGTAACTGCACAATACGGCATACATAGTAAAGCGGTGTATGGTTTAAGAACCACTGTGCTCGCCAGGACATTTTTTATTGTAATTATCTACATTTCATTTAAGTGGACGAAACCGAAAATAAAATATATGTTTTTTCGACCCAAACCGAAATTCCGATGAAATATTTATTTTTCTAAAATCAACTTCTGGTGCCGAAATCGAAATTCGTTGATCCATTCTGTTCGACGATTCATTAAAGGGGCAAACCTCTGAACTATTAATTTTAATGATTACGCAATTATTGTATCGATTCTATGTTAGAATTTAACCTTGCAACTTGCAACCAATTAATGCTATTTTGAACACCCGAAATCATTTAAGTATCAAATTCGACCTTTCAAATAAATCCATTGAGCAATCATTTCTTTATCCCTCAGCAGTTACATCTCATTTACGATCGCAGCTTCACTAACATTTGTTCAACCAGGAGTGAAACACAAAAAGCCCACTCTAAATGCTCAAACACTCTAAAGAGGGGGAAAAAAACTAAAGCTATTAGTATTAGGATGAAAAGTCTACACCGGCCTGGCATATTTGAATGATAATGCTGGGGCCTATTAATGTTGAAAATCCTCTTGTGCGTTGAAAAATGCATTATCTTTTCTCTGGAATCCCATGGGGTCGATCCCAGTCAAACGTATTTGTTGCTTTTGCTTCACTACTAAACCTACCTCCCCCCTCCCACCACGACCCTCAAGGGTGGCGGTCCCCATCCCAATTTGTTTTTTAAAAAAAACAAAAAACCTTTTGGTCCTTCATTTTTCTGGTGATGGTTTTTAAAATGTCACCGAATAAAAAATCGATGATCCACAATTTACACAGCACACGAGCAATCAAGACTTTAACATTAACAAAAAATCTTCAGATGGCTGATAATTGCTGCGTAGTTGGTTTTTTTCCCCAAACAGATAACTAATCTATTTTTAATATATAAATGAAAAACCCTTTTTTTACCTGGAGGAAAACAGTTTCTGATTTTGCTTTGTTTTTTTTCAATGAGCTATAGTTTATAGTATAGGGGTCACTAGGGGGTTGCGGAACGCATCGGGTGACAGCATCACAAGGGGTGACACCAAACCTAATGACGCCCTTGGTTTATGGCACTTTATGGTGACATTGAACAGCTTTACTTTTGAGGACGAGACGAGTCTGTAACTGAATACGATGCATATATTTAGAAACTTTTTTAAATCATTGATTTGATTTTATAAATGCAGTAAATATAAAAAAAAATAATTTGCTCACACTTATTCGACATGTTAAATATTATATAATAAGAAGAGAAAAATTAAATCATGGCGCAAACGTAAAACACTAAGGTACTTTTTTTGATGGACTTTCACCAAAATATTTTGAAAGGTCGATAACTACAAATTTATATTTTACTTTTAAAGAGCATGTCTCAAATTAAAATTATTAATTTATTAAAAAATTTTAAAACATGTATTGTACCTTTTGCTGTAAACATATTTTGAGGCATTGCTAAAAAATTTTTCACTATACTCGGATTCTTAAATTACTTTTTAATATAATAATTGGATGAGTACGGATTTTAAAAAATCCTTTATATTAACTCGTGGCGTCTGGTGATTGCTTGCCGCAATAACTTTGGATCGATCCTTAAGCTACTTCCTCATATGCTAGCGAGCTGAAATTTTGCAGGCAGACTCATGGGGACGATAAAAATTATCTATCAAAATTTCACATCGATCAAATGTACTGTAATTAAATAATGAATTTTTAGATTATCTCTATGTATCTCTATGCAGCATGTAAATTTATGTGCTAGACTGTCGCGGTGCGTATTATATTGAACAACCTTTTTAACATTTTCCTGTCGCGCGGTGCGTATTATATTGAGCATACTTTATTTAATATATTCCCTATCTATAAATATTATGCTAGTCTATCGCGCGGTGCGCATTATATTAAACATGTTTTTATAACCATTTTCCCGTGATCAAATCGCGCTGAAATTTTTGCAGGTAGACTGTAGTAGTTGTTTTTTTTTGCATATTATAATGAAAACACTTTTAGTTACGTCTCGTATATAAAGGATTTTTGTCAAAACATTGTTTTTTTACGGGTTTAAAAAAAGATTAAATCTCAAAAGTGAGCCCCCCCCCCTTTTTTTTCCTCATCATTATTACTTAAATCAACAAATTATTATGAAAAGATAAGCATTCCCATAAGTTTTTATATCCACTAAAATTCATTAGAAACGATGTTGTTTTTTTTAAAGTTTATTGATAGTTCTTAAACAAGAGTGAATATAATACGATCACCTCATATCTTTCATGTAAATTGGCACAGGAGATACGACCCAATTAAGAACTAGTTTAGCTTGTAAGTCGAGGCAGGCCTGTAGGTATGTGAATGTGTATGCACGAGTTTCTTAACAGAAAATGCAAGCCTGGGTCGTACTCCCAATCTTCCAAAATACTTAATTTTGTAAAATAAAAAAATAAATAAACAAAAAATATTTTTTTAAAAAGTCATTACATAACAGATGCTACCTGACATATAACTAAATCATATCTGCCATTTGATATACAGCTTCTCCGTCTATAAGTCGCCTTTACGCTTGTGCCTTGTTTAATGTACTTTGTGAAAGATTATGTGTTTCAGGTGCTCTGTTACAAGTGATGTGTTAGAAGTGCTTTGTTATGTGTTCTGTGTTACAGGTGCTGTGTTAGAAGTGCTTTGTTATGTGTTCTGTGTTACAGGTGCTGTGTTAGAAGTGCTTTGTTGTGTGTTCTGTGTTACAGGTGCTGTGTTAGAAGTGCTTTGTTATGTGTTCTGTGTTACAGGTGCTGTGTTAGAAGTGCTTTGTTATGTGTTCTGTGTTACAGGTGCTGTGGTGCAGGTGCTCTCTGTTATAGACGCCGTGTTCAAAGTAACGTGTTTACAGATGCTGTGAATAGGTGCTATGTTACAACTGATGTGTAAAACTTCCTACGCGACAAAAGCTATGTTACGGGTATTATTTTAAATTCTGAATCATCTCGCATGCCCCATAATCTATTCAACTTCTTTTATAAGAAGTGCCTCACAAAAAAATCTCCACCATCTTTTCCGTTTTCTATAATGCTCTTTTAAAGCGGTTAAAGTTTTACATTTGACCCTTAACATGAGCTTTATTGAGAGCAACTTCACAAGTATCACCGAGGTTTTATGAAAACATAAAATTAACAGAATAAACCAGTCACGATATACATGTATGTCCAGTGGCGTCACTAGGGGGGATGAGGTGGGGGTGGGCCACCCCGGGTGAGACCATAACAAGGGGTGACACCAAAATGTAAAATTCTGTATGGTCCCGTTATTTGGCACTGAAAGACTCAGATGAGTTTCTATGGGGTAAAGTCGTGAGAGGTTGACACCATGAGCTACCGCCCCGGGGGATACCAACCCTAGTGACGCCTCTGTGTATGTCATTGCAGACTCTTTCTTTATAAGTGTTCTCTCATCAAGGAAACAAGCCACAAAACACCTTGATAGCGCACGGAGAACGAGGACACAAGAAAATCAATTTGTGGACTGTCGAGTCTTACGACAGTAGAGCTATTGAAAGACCTGAAGGCAGTTGTCTGATGTCTTGAGCCTGATGACCTTTAGCCGGTGCTCGTTGCTCAGTTGTTCTCCGTAAAAGTCATGAAACAAAATAATATTTCTACGGGAGCCAAGCGGATCACTAGGCTAGATCCCATAAGGTTTACTGCAATCATTTCACATCTATCGCCCCAATCATTTCCCATGTAACAATGCAATCATTTCACATGTGCCACTGCAATCATTTCACATCTATCGCCCCAATCATTTCCCATGTAACAATGCAATCATTTCACATGTGCCACTGCAATCATTTCCCTTGTAACTCTCCCAAACACTGGTACCCCACTGAATTTACATTGGTATACATCACTAAACTACACTCTCCTGGTCAGATACTTTGTCCCAACCTGATTTTAACGTTGATCCTGTTTAGGTTTATTACATCACTAAACTACACTCTCCTGGTCAGATACTTTGTCCCAACCTGATTTTAACGTTGATCCTGTTTAGGTTTATTACATCACTAAACTACACTCTCCTGGTCAGATACTTTGTCCCAACCTGATTTTAACGTTGATCCTGTTTAGGTTTATTACATCACTAAACTACACTCTCCTGGTCAGATACTTTGTCCCAACCTGATTTTAACGTTGATCCTGTTTAGGTTTATTACATCACTAAACTACACTCTCCTGGTCAGATACTTTGTCCCAACCTGATTTTAACGTTGATCCTGTTTAGGTTTATTACATCACTAAACTACACTCTCCTGGTCAGATACTTTGTCCCAACCTGATTTTAACGTTGATCCTGTTTAGGTTTATTACATCACTAAACTACACTCTCCTGGTCAGATACTTTGTCCCAACCTGATTTTAACGTTGATCCTGTTTAGGTTTATTACATCACTAAACTACACTCTCCTGGTCAGATACTTTGTCCCAACCTGATTTTAACGTTGATCCTGTTTAGGTTTATTACATCACTAAACTACACTCTCCTGGTCAGATACTTTGTCCCAACCTGATTTTAACGTTGATCCTGTTTAGGTTTATTACATCACTAAACTACACTCTCCTGGTCAGATACTTTGTCCCAACCTGATTTTAACGTTGATCCTGTTTAGGTTTATTACATCACTAAACTACACTCTCCTGGTCAGATACTTTGTCCCAACCTGATTTTAACGTTGATCCTGTTTAGGTTTATTACATCACTAAACTACACTCTCCTGGTCAGATACTTTGTCCCAAACTTATTTTAACGTTGATCCTGTTTAGGTTTGTTACATCACTAAACTACACTCTCCTGGTCAGATACTTTGTCCCAAACTTATTTTAGCGTTGATCCTGTTTAGGTTTATTACATCACTAAACTACACTCTCCTGGTCAGATACTTTGTCCCAAACTGATTTTAACGTTGATCCTGCTTAGGCTTATTACATCACTAAACTACACTCTCCTGGTCAGATACTTTGTCCCAAACTTATTTTAGCGTTGATCCTGTTTAGGTTTATTACATCACTAAACTACACTCTCCTGGTCAGATACTTTGTCCCAAACTGATTTTAACGTTGATCCTGCTTAGGCTTATTACATCACTAAACTACACTCTCCTGGTCAGATACTTTGTCCCAAACTTATTTTAGCGTTGATCCTGTTTAGGTTTATTACATCACTAAACTACACTCTCCTGGTCAGATACTTTGTCCCAAACTGATTTTAACGTTGATCCTGCTTAGGCTTATTACATCACTAAACTACACTCTCCTGGTCAGATACTTTGTCCCAAACTGATTTTAACGTTGATCCTGCTTAGGCTTATTACATCACTAAACTACACTCTCCTGGTCAGATACTTTGTCCCAAACTGATTTTAACGTTGATCCTGCTTAGGCTTATTACATCACTAAACTACACTCTCCTGGTCAGATACTTTGTCCCAAACTGATTTTAGCGTTGATCCTGTTTAGGTTTATTACATCACTAAACTACACTCTCCTGGTCAGATACTTTGTCCCAAACTGATTTTAACGTTGATCCTGCTTAGGCTTATTACATCACTAAACTACACTCTCCTGGTCAGATACTTTGTCCCAAACTTATTTTAGCGTTGATCCTGCTTAGGCTTATTACATCACTAAACTACACTCTCCTGGTCAGATACTTTGTCCCAAACTGATTTTAGCGTTGATCCTGTTTAGGCTTATTACATCACTAAACTACACTCTCCTGGTCAGATACTTTGTCCCAAACTTATTTTAGCGTTGATCCTGCTTAGGCTTATTACATCACTAAACTACACTCTCCTGGTCAGATACTTTGTCCCAAACTGATTTTAGCGTTGATCCTGCTTAGGCTTATTACATCACTAAACTACACTCTCCTGGTCAGATACTTTGTCCCAAACTGATTTTAACGTTGATCCTGCTTAGGCTTATTACATCACTAAACTACACTCTCCTGGTCAGATACTTTGTCCCAAACTGATTTTAACGTTGATCCTGCTTAGGCTTATTACATCACTAAACTACACTCTCCTGGTCAGATACTTTGTCCCAAACTGATTTTAACGTTGATCCTGCTTAGGCTTATTACATCACTAAACTACACTCTCCTGGTCAGATACTTTGTCCCAAACTGATTTTAGCGTTGATCCTGTTTAGGTTTATTACATCACTAAACTACACTCTCCTGGTCAGATACTTTGTCCCAAACTGATTTTAACGTTGATCCTGCTTAGGCTTATTACATCACTAAACTACACTCTCCTGGTCAGATACTTTGTCCCAAACTTATTTTAGTGTTGATCCTGCTTAGGCTTATTACATCACTAAACTACACTCTCCTGGTCAGATACTTTGTCCCAAACTGATTTTAGCGTTGATCCTGCTTAGGCTTATTACATCACTAAACTACACTCTCCTGGTCAGATACTTTGTCCCAAACTTATTTTAGCGTTGATCCTGCTTAGGCTTATTACATCACTAAACTACACTCTCCTGGTCAGATACTTTGTCCCAAACTGATTTTAGCGTTGATCCTGTTTAGGTTTATTACATCACTAAACTACACTCTCCTGGTCAGATACTTTGTCCCAAACTGATTTTAACGTTGATCCTGCTTAGGCTTATTACATCACTAAACTACACTCTCCTGGTCAGATACTTTGTCCCAAACTTATTTTAGCGTTGATCCTGCTTAGGCTTATTACATCACTAAACTACACTCTCCTGGTCAGATACTTTGTCCCAAACTGATTTTAGCGTTGATCCTGCTTAGGCTTATTACATCACTAAACTACACTCTCCTGGTCAGATACTTTGTCCCAAACTTATTTTAGCGTTGATCCTGCTTAGGCTTATTACATCACTAAACTACACTCTCCTGGTCAGATACTTTGTCCCAAACTGATTTTAGCGTTGATCCTGTTTAGGTTTATTACATCACTAAACTACACTCTCCTGGTCAGATACTTTGTCCCAAACTTATTTTAGCGTTGATCCTGCTTAGGCTTATTACATCACTAAACTACACTCTCCTGGTCAGATACTTTGTCCCAAACTGATTTTAGCGTTGATCCTGCTTAGGCTTATTACATCACTAAACTACACTCTCCTGGTCAGATACTTTGTCCCAAACTGATTTTAGCGTTGATCCTGTTTAGGTTTATTACATCACTAAACTACACTCTCCTGGTCAGATACTTTGTCCCAAACTGATTTTAACGTTGATCCTGCTTAGGCTTATTACATCACTAAACTACACTCTCCTGGTCAGATACTTTGTCCCAAACTTATTTTAGCGTTGATCCTGCTTAGGCTTATTACATCACTAAACTACACTCTCCTGGTCAGATACTTTGTCCCAAACTGATTTTAGCGTTGATCCTGCTTAGGCTTATTACATCACTAAACTACACTCTCCTGGTCAGATACTTTGTCCCAAACTGATTTTAGCGTTGATCCTGTTTAGGTTTATTACATCACTAAACTACACTCTCCTGGTCAGATACTTTGTCCCAAACTGATTTTAACGTTGATCCTGCTTAGGCTTATTACATCACTAAACTACACTCTCCTGGTCAGATACTTTGTCCCAAACTTATTTTAGCGTTGATCCTGCTTAGGCTTATTACATCACTAAACTACACTCTCCTGGTCAGATACTTTGTCCCAAACTGATTTTAGCGTTGATCCTGCTTAGGCTTATTACATCACTAAACTACACTCTCCTGGTCAGATACTTTGTCCCAAACTTATTTTAGCGTTGATCCTGTTTAGGTTTATTACGTCACGATACTTTGTTTCACCTACAAAACCTCTAGACAATCGTGATAACCTTTTCCTTAAACCATTTTATTGGTTTACCTTAGCTAGCCTTAGTTACCTGGGTACAGGGGCGTCACTAGGGGATGCGGTGGGGGCAGGCCGCCTCGGGTGACACCATCAGGGGGGTGACACCAAAACGTAAAATTCTGTATGTTCCCATTATTTGGCACTGGAAGACTCGGAGGAGTTCTATAGGCTAAGTCGTGAGGGGGTGACACCATGAGCTAAAGCACCGGGTGACACCAACCCTAGTGACGCCTCTGCCTGGGTATGTCACCTTCTTATGTACATTTGCCAGATTAGGCTCCAAGAGTATGTTATCTCCTAATTTACAACTTGATTTACGCTTGACCTTATGGGTTTCCAGGATATGTGATCACCTGAGTAGCATATGACGGCTAGGTCCAAGGCTATAAGATCATGCGATGAATCCTTGGCCGGCTTGGTTACCATGTCTTCTACTAATTAACATAACCTATCATAAATCGTCAGCCAAAACTTCCCGCCTTCTTCTCAACTCCCTTCGACGAACTACTTCCATTATTTTTCTCCTCGAGATAATTAGTGACCTGTTATGGTTTGTGTTTTAATGAAATAAGGTGAAATGATAAGCAGGGGCGAAAGAAGGGAACGTTTGATTTTGCGTGGAACTGAGAAATTATGAGAGAAATCAATGAGGTAAAAAGAGGGAAAAGAACCGTAAAGGCTATTTTAAAAGAGGAATAGAAAGCTGGAACGATTCAGAAAAAGGGAGGAATTCAGACCGAGTGCTAGACAGGGGAAGAGTGTAAGAAAGACAGAGGGAGGGGGTATAAAGATATTTTGTTAAAAAGATAAGAAATATATCACGGAAGAGAAGAAATACAGTGCTGAGGTAAACACTATCACGAAATAAGAGCGCATGTTACTTGGAAAGCTCAGGAAATTTGCAGAGCTTACCAGATGGAAAGAGTGAACGTGATAGACTGACCCGTGAAATTCGTTACTCCGAATTCCCAATCAATATTTTTGGCCGCTGCCTACAATGTCCCTATCTCCCTGGTTCGCACGCCCTCCTCATAGTTCTCCTCTGTTTCATGTTCGAAAGGTCATCCACGCCACTACATGCGGACGAATTCAGCTCTTCAGTCGCTTCATTTTGGACATATTCAGCTGCGTCATAATGACATGTTTAGCAGGACATTTATAAATGTTGTTTTTGTTCCTTGCTGAACGGTAAATTCTTTGAATGAACATTGTTAATTTAATTGGTCGTTAAGCCAGGTTTTTCCATCACTAACTGTTATCATCAAAGGGGCACGGTGGTCGAGTGGCATTTGCGCTCGGCTGTCGTACCGATGGTCACGGGTTCACCCAGCTTCGAATGGGTACCCTAACACTTTTTAGGGAAACAAAGGCGGCTGGGTAATGCGTGGAACCCGTGTATCCGTGGCCTGTGAACGGTGCGTCACTTGCCAACCCAACATACCGGCATGGTATGTGGACGCAATAATCGTCTGCATAGATAAGACAATCTCATGGGATTTTGGATTGTTTTGGATCAGGGCCGGTCCTATGCCGATGCAACCTATGTGGCCGCAGTGGGCCCCGCGCTTTCATAGGCCAAGCCTATCTTAATTTTCACTTATTATCCTTATAAACTCCTTATGAGCCCCACGCAATCCGTTTCGCATACTAAGCCGCATAGGGCCCCGCCATTGTTAAGACCGACCCTGTTTTTTTTTGTGGATTTTGTAGGTATATAGCAGGAGTTAAAGTTCTGTTCGATTTAATCGGTTTTTTATTATATCACTTGTATCATCTCTTTCTTTATTTTTTATCTTATGCATTAATTCATTAAGTAAAAAGTTGATTCCTTGAGATCAAATGTTCACTGTGTAGCTAGATATTTTTTTTTAAAAAATATATAAGTCTTAATTAAATATGAACCCAAAATAAAATCTATATGCAGCAAACACCAATAACAGAAATCTAATCAAATTCAAATACACAAATAATAATTAAATTTCAATTTAAAAAAATATATATTTTCAATTAGTAAGCTAAAATAGTTAAAAAGCTTGAATAACAGAAATCTTGCTCACATCCGTTCCCGCCCCTTGGACTTCATGCCTTATCAGTGGACTGAATCTACTATTTGATAAATCTCCCCAGCCCTCCCCCACCCCCAACTCTCAACACAAATCAAAGTCGTGATGCCTATCCGCTCCCTCTTTGATCTCCGCAAACATCAAGTCTGCCAGGCATGAAGGGGGGATAATTGAGGTGCCATTAATTGTAGAAATAGGACAACCCAGCGTCTCCGATTCCGTACTTGTTTTCGGTGATGGACGCCGGGTTAAAAATAGACCATTTGCTTAAACCGGATACAAGGATCTCACTTCCTGATATTCAAACATATCATTAGGTGAACTGCGCCACCTGTGACCAGATTCTCACATAAAACCCGACGGTTTTATAGACACAACCTGTTTATTTGGTTTGTGTTGTAGGAAGATGCTGAGGTAGGGCTTCGTCGATAAATGACGCCACGCTCCTAGAGATGGGGTCTCACATTCGTGACGATGTGTGACGAGGGGGAGAGGAGTGTTTAAGAAATGTGACGTCACATAAAATCGCGCAAAATATTTAATTTGCTTACAATTTATTTAGTGGCGTTTTAAATGGCTTCACGCTTGTTACGATATTAGAGTGCAGTTTTACACTAAATCCATAATGCCTCAAAAAAAATTTTGAATATAAAATGGAGTGATTTTAAATCAAATGAAACAATAAGAGAAGAAACCAACCAAGAATATGTGTCAACTTTTAAAAAGAGAATATGTTGGAATTATATCGGTCATGTTCTTCGAATGGACGAGAGAAGACTACCACGGCAGGCCTTCATATGGACACCAAAAGGCAAAAGAAAACAAGGAAGACTAAAGGAAACCCTACGTAGAACAATCAAAAGAGAAAGCTCAACCATGGGTCTAAGAAATAATCAAGACCTAATACAATAGGCGACGGATCATCGTAAATGGAAATCCATGACTTCTGCCCTATGTGCCGTATTCGGCCCGAGAGGAATAACTAACTAACTTACACTAAAATCTAAATACATACTTAAAAGACAAAAAATGTATTTCAAACATAGAAAATGCGGCTTTTATGGGAGGGGTGGGGGTTGGCAAAGCTTTATAACGTCATATTTGAGGGGTTCTAACTTTTTTTGACGACGCGTGACGAGTTGGGGGAGGGGATGAAAAATCGGCCCAAATTAAGTGACGTCATTTATGAATGACCCCTGTGCTTGAAATTAAGCGTGAAAACTCCAAGTGTGGTAACGAACTGGTTGATTTTAGACTTAATTGTAAAGAGTCCTGAACTTGAAACGAATTGTGTAATTGAACGTTTTACCCATAATATTCCGGATATATCAATAAAATCAGGGATATGAAATATAAATAATTAAATAATGCTGAAATTATATGTTTTTAAATGTAGTGCTAGTATTACGTAAAACCGAATCCCGGCTAAAAATATCTCACAACAAAATGACAGAACTTACCATACCAAGGAACTTTATTAAGCTCAGCACCCCACCGCCTTTTTTGGTAAATCAACGCACACTTTTTCGCACCCCTAAATTAAAGTATTTTTTTTTAATTTTAAAAATAACATCGCATTTTATATTCGTATCTCTAGATTAAAAAAATTCCTTTAAAGAAAAGAATAATAATTATGTTATGAACCAGTCACGCTTGTAATGTGCTTACCGTATTAAAAAATATACTCGTTCTATAGCCCCTTCGTTCATAAGCCGACCTCCCTATTTTGGAAGAGATTAGTATAAATAGAATGTAACCCGCTCGCAAGCCGACCCCCCTATTTCGGAAGAGATCAGTATAAAAAGAATGTAACCCGCTCGCAAGCCTACCCCAAAAAATAATAGGACAGCGTACACATTTTTTTAAAAAAACTACAAACTAAATCGGTCATTATGATTGACGATTGCTTAGTTTTGATTAGGTTGAAGAACAAAGAGATTTGAATAACAGAGAAGATGACTGTTATTTTTATAGCAAAGTTAACCACTGCTACTTTCATTGTTGCATCGTAACCCGATCGTTTTCTCTTACACTGACCATTTCATTTTCAAGAATAGGGTTAGTATTTCGAATATTATTTTTCAGAATATTATTATTTGAAAATATGTTAAATTGGCGACTATATATATGTACTACCCACTCTTTTTATAATACTTCTCTTTGTATTTCCTTTTACTAATTATCTACTTTGTACGACCTATCTTTGTCTTTGTGCTCTTTGTTAGGCAAGAGTTACCGGTATTTTTTCTTTCTTTGGTAAACAGTGGCGAAAGCGCGTACATTAAAATTCGCTGTTGAAAAAAAAATTGTAAACAATTTGTTAAAAGATTCACAAAAATAAATAAAATGAATAAATAAGGTGAGTGCAGATGTTTAATAATATATTATAGTTTCTGTCATAGAAGTTGAATCTTGTAGAATGTAAACAAGGATCTTGATGATCTATAAAAACAATAACAACAACGATATTCAATGTACATGCAGAAATCAACTATGACCCGCTCATAAGCCGACCCCCAACCTTTTCCGCTAGATTTTGTCCAAAAAAAATCGGCTTTAGAACGAGTATATACGGTGGGATCTCACAAAGCATGGTTTCGAAAATACTGTTGTTTTTGTTTGGTTTTAGTTTGCGTTTTAAAGAAGCGTTATTTTGACAGCCGGACCGATAAGTGAGCAGTGCTATTTACTTTTTTACATTGTTAAAATTATACCACTAAATTCAACTTACTACCCTTGAACACAGCTCCTCGTCAGAAGATAACGATAAATTGGAGAATTTAACATTAATAACAGACAGTTTCGACAACTCACATTAATTGCTATCCATCGGCTTCCAACTCATATTTTCTAATTTGACAGTAACAACCATAGACGCATGCATGCAGGAAACATTTTTCGTTACATTTTAAATTTTTGGTAAAAACTTATTTAACATTAAAATACATTTTTATAAAAAGTTAAACGTAGACTAAATATTAGTTTGTTACTGTAATTTCAAACAGAAATTGTAAATATTGTGAAAATTAATACACGCACATATCAGAATCAGGAGAGAAAAATTATCACGCAGTGAAGTAGAAAAATAGCAATTGCAAGCTGTTCACTGATATGGAGTACAAGAAATATCTGAGAAAATGAAAGCTTGGATCTAATGACTGCTCACTGGGGTAATATTTCAACAGATCAGTGAATCAATTAGATTTTTCTTTGTTGTTATCGCTCCAATTAGCCTGTTAATCTTTCACCATCAAAGCTGTTGTTACAAGTATTTAATCCGAGGCGTTTTCATTTTTTTTAAAAAAGATATCTGTTATCGTGTTATCGCTATGAGACTAAGAGATAAGGGGACTAAAAGATAAATAGAGTTTCAACTGAAATATAAAGCAAGGGAAAGAAGCGAAACGTTCCGCGGCCCCAGACGACAAGACGAAAAATAGGAAAGAGAACATAATTTGTTGTTCCATATTATCATGAAGTAACATTCGAAAGGGAAATGAATAAATGCAACTCCTTTTTTAAAACATATAACTAGAAGTCAACAGAAGGGAGATATTAGTATAATTATCTGAGAGGCTAAATGAATCGATGTAAACACAAATAGCCACAACCAAGCCTAAGGAAAGAAGTGGTTCTGCCTAGAACCGTGGTTATATAGCAGAGATCATTATATCCATTCAGAATACATTTTGTTTTTACTATCATTTTTACTACCATTTAGCTCCAAATTTCTATATCAATTTTCAAAATTGATCAATTAAGCCATAATATAAATGGATGTATGTTTCATATTTGGCTTCCTTTAGTTAGAGTGTAAGAAGTCAAACAATGAATTCTCAACACTCCGGAGGTGGAAAAAAAAGTTAATACTAAGTACGCGATACTCTGTTTTGCAAGAACATACATCTTACCCCATAACTTTACAACAAACATTTATTCATAAATATCATTTTCATTAAAAAATTCATTCGAATTTCAATTTTTCAGTATACCCAGAAAGATACATACGCAAAAATGCACAGTACGTACAATTTCATATATGATATACGTCTTTTTAAAACTGTTTTTCTTTAAACTGAAATTATTTTTTTGTAAAGGCAGGACGCCATAGCGTCCCTAATCCAAGTTTGTCAATTCCAAACATTCCATCCCTGCCATGTGTAATGGAAGATTGGTTGTGTTTAACACTTTCCCCCTTTTTTATTACGGTGGAATATATGGAGGGCGGGTTATGGGAAGAGGAAATGCTCCGTGCTTTAGATAAGGCTTATGGGATATCATGCCAGGCTTTCGCCGTCTGCTCTCTGGACAATTCAAAATGATTTCTATTTTTAAGATGTTAAGATAAGTATATCAGGAGAAGTTAAACAAACACAATTTTTTATTAGTGGGGGGCGGAAAAAATCGAGCGGAGTTCAGGCTAAACAAGAAATGGGCGCTTAAAGCAATAAAAACCCGTGACTTTAAAATTCACTTATGCCATAATAAATAGAAAAAGTGCATTTAATTGGAGAATATTGCAAAAGATGGTCGATAAAAATGTCCACGTAGATAAAACAAAAAAATCTAAAACAATCGCCTATAAAATTGTGTGGACTCTGCAACCCCATAAAGCATTGTCAATACATATAAGTAAATGGTGAGCGAAAATGACTTTACATCTTAATCACAATGTTTAAACAAACAACTTTTGATCCATTTTCAAGCTTCAAGTAATTTTTTTTTAATTTAAAAGTAAAAATACATGTATACATAATGCAAAATCTTTTACTGAAAATAAATTGTGATTTTACTTTGCAAACATTGAAATTATGTTATTAAATCTTAAACAATTTAACGCCGTTTTTTTAAAATAAAAAAAGAAAAATGTTACAACTTCTATCTGATCGTTCCAACATAATTATTCATGCAATCATTGTACTTTTTATCCGTGACCGAGAGACGTCAACAATAAAACTCAGCTGTCGAAATTAAGAACAAACACAAACTTGTAGAACTGCTGCCAAACAATAAATGTTTGTCGCTAAATGAGTCTCTGTCTGACGTGTCCAGGCTCCTGACAGAGCCTCCCACCATCAAATTGTGTTCCATCATTACAAGTTTTTAATTGGTCATTAGACTTCGGTTTGGCTTTGAGTAGGAGAGCAAGAAGTTAACAGAGATTCAAAGTTGGTTTCATCATTTGAAAAGTAGAAATCAAACAAATTGAATCTCTCTATGTACTCTTTACATCATTAAATGGAATTAGCCAGGATTTTTAATGGCAATTTTAGTTCATAAACGTCAAAAATTAGAAATCGGTTTGTATCGACTGTGTTGAGGTTAGTGGCACTCGGCGCAAGATTCTTTCAACTTATCAGCGAAACAAAAACAACATTATTATAAACAAATATAAGCAAGATATCACTACACCAATCAGACGTGATGTTGAACAATTTTCAAGTACCACCTCACATACCGTCACTTCACCAATCAGATGTGATGTTGAACACTCTTCAAGTACCACCTCACATAGCATCACTACACCAATCAGACGTGATGTTGAACACTTTCAAGTACCACCTCACATACCGTCACTTCACCAATCAGATGTGATGTTGAACACTCTTAAAGTACCACCTCACATAGCATCACTACACCAATCAGACGTGATGTTGAACAATTTTCAAGTACCACCTCACATACCGTCACTTCACCAATCAGATGTGATGTTGAACACTCTTAAAGTACCACCTCACATAGCATCACTACACCAATCAGACGTGATGTTAAACACTTTCAAGTACCACCTCACATAGCAACTGAATCAAACGTTCACACTGTCTTGTAAACCAAACTTATGCTACCAAAGAAATCTCATACATGCGTTGCCTGAATTAATCAGCAAAACCAAAAATACTCTTTAACATTTTTAAAAAAAACTGTCATTTAAATCCATGGATATGAGTAGGGCGCAATAAACTGTACTATACAAGATAAGATGGATTTGTTATTAGACATAATAATATTTTTTACAAGATACCTTTTACAATAATACTAACAAAGACGCGTAACAACCCGTTATAAGTGGACGAATATTTTTTTGAAAAATATTGTTAAAACATTCCCATGCGCTAAATTATGTCTCGAAGGAATTTGAATTGAATATAAAATATAAACAAGTTAATCGTGCTTCCTTTTCGATACATTTTAAAACCATTTCTGCATAAGATGCTTTTTTTAAATTCTACTTTTTAGTGCATTTATCTTGTCTTGTTTGAATCTACCATTGATTTTCTTTAGTAATCAAATTATAACAAATATAGGCCCAAAAAAAGTAAATTTGTTCCCTAAAAAGTTCTTTTAAAAAAAAGAGACTGAATCTCATTTACTCGAATTGAAACAATTTAAGCAAACATTTTTATACCAATATCACTGTCCGCTGAGTATCATACTAATCTTCCCTTCGACAAACTGAATTTAAAAATAAATATGATTTAAAATATATTTATAAAAATTTTCGATTTTTTTACCAGCGCATTTAAATGTGCATTTTTTTTTGTAACTGATCAACATTATTTTTTAAAGAACTCGCTATTGTTAGCATCAGACAAGAAAAGAAAGAAATATTTTTGCTCCTTATTGCAATTTTCAAATACTTTAAAGAAAGGCGTTGGGCGCTCGTGATGTATCATAGTTTAGCGCGTGCTTATTATCATTATTTCAACAGCTAATTTTGAATTATAATTTTACTAGAAATTCTCCGATGTTCACATGGATATGTTTAGGAACTTCACATTGTTTCGTACCTTGTCGTAAATGTCACTCAATAGATTTTAAATATACATTTTTTTAAATTTCTTAATTTGTGTGTGTATGTGTTTATGTGTGGTTTTTATTTCTTGGACTATCGTCTTGTTGCTTTATTCGACTAACGGCCAGACATGTTTGAAATGAAAAGATTTTTTTTAATGGAGATAAAAAAATATTCAAGGCCGACACACAATATATATTCAATTAATGCTAAAACATTTTTAATATCTTTTTTAAGTATCCAGGTAAAGAAAGTATCAATTATGAATTCATCTGAATTGTGATTTGAATGCAAAATATGTTGTTATTTTGTTTGTTGTTGTTGTTGTAGAGGGGTGCTTTTTTTCGATTAAACTTTTTTTTTGCCCTTTCTTGAAATGTCTTAAAATATTGACAGGTGTTTAATTTCACGACAAAAAAAAGTTGTTGTTTTTTAAAATTAAAATTTTATTACAGATTAGACTAGGAGTAATGAACAAATGGGCTGGTGGTGAAGTTAAATAAAAACAATGAACTACTTCAACTGACATGTATCTTACCCTCCCCCCCTATACAACAACTTATTTATTACAAATCAAAGCCGCTTTCCAGAGTGGAGTCCCGTGTGGCCGCTCACTCTGTTGCACGCGGAACTATCATTTAAACCATTACTTGAAAAGTCACGTGCAAAAGATGTCCCCCACCCACAAAAAAAGAAGATTTTACGCTGAAGGATAGACAAACTCCTTCACGACGGGAGCAACACGAAATGTGACCCGAAAGAAAGACTGTTAGAAGCATTTATCTTGGGTAAAAGATGTTATATTTGTTCAGTAATCCTCGTATATATATATATATATAAATATATATATAAATATATATATATATATATATTATATATATATATTATATATATATATAATATATTATATATATATATATATATATATATATAAATATACCCTTTCCTATATAATAAAAGGATTTGTTCTGTGCGGTCATCGATAGCGATTGGTCCCTCAAACACATATGACTCCTACAGCCAATCATATTGAACACGTTTACGCGGACGTTCAAAACGAGTTATTTTTGGTGCAGTATTTCTACCAAGACTTTATTTTGAGTTATGCGCGTTGGGATTTATAGTCAAAAGCTCTGTTTTTACGAGTTATTTATTTTACCTATAATGAATAGTATTTTTGACGTGTTGCACATATATGCCAGTCGAGACGGTGTTGGAGGGGAGTTACAACTTGCCACCGAACGATGGCGGAACGTCCTTGGACGGGCTTTGTTGCTCGTATATATATCATATATAAGGCTCAATCGATTGCCTTACTAAGCTTAGTAAGGCAATCGATCATCTGAGCAATGGGAAGGCTCCAGGTAACGATGGCATTCCTGCAGAAGTAGTTAAGTACGGCAAACCAGCACTACTGAAGCCTCTGCACGAACTCATATGCGATTGCTGGGAACGCGGACACATCCCACAGGAAATGCGCGACGCCAAGATTGTCACGCTTTATAAAACAAAGGTGATCGCAGCGATTGCAATAACTATCGTGGTATCTCCTTACTGAGTATTGTGGGAAAGGCCTTTGCCAGAGTGCTCCTTGCACGCCTGCAAAGTCTTGCACAAAATGTCTACCCAGAATCACAATGTGGTTTTCGGGCTGGCCGATCAACCATGGACATGACTTTCTCACTCCGTCAGCTACAAGAGAAATGTTGGGAGCAACAGAAACCCCTCTTAATTGCCTTCATAGATTTAACGAAGGCATTTGACCTGGTCAGCTGCAAGGGTCTGCTACGTATACTGGAAAAAATAGGATGTCCGCCGCGGCTTCTCTCCATCATCGAGTCCTTCCACACCAATATGCACAGCACAGTGTTTTTCGATGGTGCCACCTCAGAACCCTTCCCAGTTTGTAGCGGAGTCACACAGGGCTGTGTACTGGCTCCAACACTCTTTGGTATCTTTTTCTCGATGCTATTGCGACATGCTTTTGAGGTATGCTCCGAGTGTGTGAACATTCATACCAGGACGGATGGAAACCTATATAATATCAGCCGGCTCCGTGCGAAGAGTATATTGGAAAATGTATTAATCAGAGAGTTGCTCTTCGCAGATGACGCAGCCCATACCTCACATACAGAGGCAGGACTCCAACAGTTGGTCAATAAGTTCTCAGAGGCATGCAATGATTTTGGTTTAACGATTAGCCACAAAAAGACCAACATTATGAGACAAGGCACTGACCGCCTTCCAGCAATCTCCATTGAGGGAAACACCTTGGACGTCGTCGATGATTTCACCTACCTTGGCAGTAACATCACAAGCACACTCTCCCTGGATAAGGAAATAAGAACCAGAATCGGCAAGGCCGCATCATTAATGGCTAGGCTGAATCAAAGAGTGTGGAACAATACGCAGCTCACAGATAGGACGAAAATCACTGTGTACCTGGCCTGCATGCTCAGCACACTCCTCTATGGCAGTGAGTGCTGGACGACCTACGCCAAGCAAACAAAGCAGCTCAACAGCTTCCACTTACGATGCTTGCGTAGGATTCTACGCATCAAGTGGCAGGACAAGATCACCAATGTCGAGTTACTCAGAAGAAGCCCTATTCTGAGTATGCACTCAATTCTGAGTGAGAGGCGCCTGCGGTGGTTAGGTCATGTGCGCAGGATGAGCTCGGAGCGCATTCCTAGAGCCTTGCTTTACGGTAAGCTGGAACCGGTAAGAGAAAAAGAGGTCGCCCCTGCTTGCGCTTCAAGGACGTCGGCAAAAAAGACATGTCATTGGCACAGATAGACTATAAAACGTGGGAGACCATTGCCGAGGAGCGCACCTCCTGGGGGGCAAAAGTGCGTGAGGGCATTCATGTCGCGGAAGCATCCCTCATAGCTTTGAGTGAAGAGAGAAGGGCCAGGAGAAAGGGCAGGGGGGCAGAGGAGGAGGAGTACACGCCATCGTCCCATGAGGACGGACGGTTGCCATACATAAAGCTCAGTTGGTGTTTGTATCTTTGTATGTTTGTATGTTTGAATGTTTCACTTTTCGACTGTAAGTTCCACAATCACGGAAAAACCAAATGACGGACGGGAACCAAATTTGGCAGGACGGTTCCTTTTAATCTGCAGATGGTTTACGTATATTTTTTGTAATTGTCCCTTTTGCTCGAAAGCCATCAATTAAAAGATCAGAAAATGTTGAGACAAATAGAGCAATATTAAATTACATTTCGATATTGAACAGCTTCATGTGGACATTCAAAACAAGTTCATTTTGGTGCGGTATTTTTTTCCAATACTTTATTTTGAGCGGTGCGCTTTCAAAAACATTTTATTGTCAAATTACGGTGCGCACATTTTCATGTACGCATCTAAAATTGACCTGATTGGTACAAAGCAGTTGCCCTTTTTACGGGTACTATTATCAAAATGGTTGGTAATAGATCCTTTGTACGGGTACTATTATCAAAATGATTGGTAAAAGATCCTTTTTACGGGTACTATTATCAAAATGGTTGGTAATAGATATATCTTATAAATAACTTGGCAAAAAATGTAATAACCAGCAACTAATACTGGTGAAAAGGGTCAGCACACTCCCGCTACAAAGTTCGGGTATATTTCTTGTATATATATATATATATATATATATATATATATATATATATATATATATATTATATATATATATATATATATATATATATATATATATACTGAAGTGCAGAGCTATATAAATTATCAATTCAATATTGTATATATATATATGTATCATAAATACCATAAAACGTGGGAGGCCATTGCTGAGGAGCGAAACCTCTGGCGGTCAAAAGTGGGTGAGGACATCCAAGTTGCGGAAGCTACCCCATAGCTAGGAGTGAAGAGTGACGAGCCAGGAGATTGGGGAATGGAGGAAGAAGCGCAGAAGTCGACGCCATTGTCCCCTACGGACGGACGGATGCCATATATCATAAATATGTTGTGTCTATATATATATATATATATATATATATATATATATATATATATATATATATATATATTTATTTATTTATATAGAAAGCACATTTTTCAGCGGGTGGGCTTGTGTAGTATACATTTGTCCCTGCATTGTTTGATCTTAAAAATACTTTTCACAAACATCAATAATCGTCGAGATTGAAAACATCCAGATGGGCGTTAACATTTATAGCACATATCGTTTGGGGGAGGGGGGGGGCTCTAATTTTTGGTGGTTTATTTTAGGAAGAAAATGTTTTTAATAATTAAATTTGTTGTGTAGACAAAACTTGGGGGTTAAAATGTATTTGCCATATTAATACAATATGTTAATTAATAAACAACTAATACATACCCATTGGCTGCCAGGCTCCAAAATGTCATTTTCCCCTCATATGTACATGATCAAAATTAATTTAACCATTTGCTACAAGCTTAAAATATTGGTCCAAACAAAATTTTATACATAAAAACTTGATGACAGATATTAACATACTTTTAGCCATTCAACTTATTATGACCATTCCTTCAAGGCCGGGGCCCAGAATCCTTTTCTTATAGACAAATTTTAAGACTCTCATCTCCATTCGAATTTACCTGATCTTGAAAAAAATTGACACATCTATCCATCATGTTTGAGATTAAAATCTACAGGGTTTTTCAACTTTACATAATTTCCTTTTACGTTATTTTTCGTATGTACCTATTGACAGGCCTAGAGTTAACTATATGATCCGTATTAAAATGCAATATGAAACAAAAATTTTATATGTACCTTTTTGGGGCTGGAGGCACCTATATCATTTTCATTAAATGAATTTAAAAAGAAAAGAATTACGCTACCTACAAACAACAATATTGGGTTACATGTGAATTTAACATAAGTAAAAGTTCGAAGCCATAGATTTCAAATAGGTATAATACAATATACATATGCAATAAAAAGTATTCTTTCGCTATAAAAATGAAGAAATAGGCATATTTTAGAGCGAGCACGTTAAATATATGGAAAATAATAATAAAATCATTTTGACGCGCATTAAAATTGTGTTTCCCACCAATGACGCACTACAAAGCACCGGTTAATAGTATTTAATATGACATTGATTTGTCAAAACTGAGAAAAGATTATAAATCCGAACACATTTATTGTTTTATTTATATTCAATTGTAATTTTAAATTTATAAGAAATAATTTCATAAGCTTTTGTTTTATAAATGTTTAATTGTATGTAAATTTAAAATAAACATAGAAATTTAAAATTTGAAGACATAATAAATTTAAAAATCGCATTTCCTTAAAGTTATGGACTCTATGAAATGTATTTAATGACTGCATTATATATATTTGTCTGATTGTATAATTATTACCTAAAAATCAACTAAAAAATATATTATTTTATCCAAGTGCACACCACTTGACGTCGATCCCTATCATTAGGGATACAATGTCCATGAACTGCTAGCATTCCCTTATCCCAATCTTCCTTATTTGGGGTTATTTATAAATATTAGAACGTTTATACAATTAGTGAATCAATAGGAATAACTAAAATTGCACATTAACCTCGTCTTTATTGTTTACATTTTACATAACTACAAAATTTCTGCTCATATTAGGAACATACCGTTTTTTATGTCTGCAAAAGGTGAACAGATGACAAGACTAGGCGTTTAGTGTATAGCTCTTTTAAATAATTTACACTTTATAAAAATTAACCTTTGACACCGTTAAATTTATTTTTTTATCAATATTAATTCAAATAATATATTGATTCATTCCTAATAATACAGTGCTATGTTAATACATTTGTTAATGCTAAGATGGCGCTGCTTACTTTGAAATAAATGTGTTTAACATTTTATAGGCAATAATACACATTTTATAAATACTATTGATTTATTGCACGCGTTAATAAGCTGGGATAAAGTTGAAACCATATAAAAATTTGAAATAAAAACTGGAATGAGTATTTAAACGCAAATTCCAACAAGGAATTTCCGATTTTTCTATTCAAGGGAAATCATTCTAGATTATATTAAAACTCGATTCAAATAAGAAACCAAACACAATTTAACGTCATATTCGCTCATGCTACATCACACCAAGAATGTGACAATATAATGCGCACTACGCAACAATCTAACATAAGCATTCACAAAGCGGGAGAACCCCATTAACTATCATTCTAGATTAAATTAAAAGTCATTTCAAATAAATAATTTTGATACTAAACAAAACTAATTGCTATCTACAAATTGCTGCTAAAATTACGAGAGTCGAACGACATAGGAATTTTCAAAAACTCATTCTCCAACATTGTTCTAAATATTATTAGCTATTGTTTCGCGTTTGTTTCAACCCGATAGATGTTATGGTTGGCGAGAAATTGACAAAATACTGATATTTTTTCGTTTTTTTGTTGTTGTTGTTTTTTTATTTTCCAGGAAATCCAGTAAACCTTTTCGGTATTTTTTTGGCCGTTGCACATCCTTGAGACCTCCTAAGCTTATTTGCAAAAGACCCGAACCCTCTATCTGGTATGGTTCAGGAGGAGTTGCATGTGCAAGCTTACATGTGCACAGATATTCCAAATGTATAAACGCAATTCCCAAGGGAAATTGCTTTAAACAATTAGGATGCATCACGTTAGGGGCTGTCCATAAATTACGTCAACTATTTTTTGTCGATTTTTATCCCCCCCCCCTTTTTAATATATATTTAAATTGATAAATGTATTTATATATTTATTGACGTCATTCTTAATTTTAAAAACCTGAAACATGGTTTCACTATTTAATATTACTGTACGTGTTGTTAAACATTTAAATAATTATGCGTTCGTACGACGATTAAATTAAAATTTTTAAAAATGTGGGGTTTTCATTAATAACCATAATTAACTATTTGTATTTAAAATTCATATTATGACAGTTTTAAATTTTACATGAACGCATTCGCTTATTTCTTTTCACATGACATCTTTCTACTTGAAAATTCTGAAAATATTATTATAAAACTATCTATACATATATTTCTCCTAAACGACCATTTGCAAATGAGCATGACGAATGACCCTCGCTGGGTACGAAAAATCACGGTTGGCAAACGTGGTGGGATGAAAAGAAATAATTAAATATTTAAAAAATCTTTTTTTTAAAAAAACACGCTTTTAACATAATCACTACTTTTAGTTATGTCTCATATATAAGGGATTTATAGTCAAAAACTTTGTTTTTACAGCTATTTTTTAAAACTTATAATAAAAACTCTTTAAAATTCACGTCTGAAGCCCCCACATCTTTTTTACCACTATTTTTTTATACCAAACACCTCATAAGCGCCCGCCCAACGTTTTATACCACGGTGTTGTGTTCATGTGGTGAACTCATGGATGTCAACAAAGCAGACGGGTACCGATACTTATATATAGACTATAGATAAACTAAAAATGCAATAATTTCAATACGGTACATTTGATCGATCTGAAATTTTGATACAATGCATTTGTCATCCAAGATCTATCTGTGGTAAAATGTTTAGATCTCTAGCACCATCAGAAGTGGTATAATTTTACGTTTCAAGTTTTGAAGGAAGGATGGAAGGATGGATGGATGGATACAACATACAAACATTGTGACTTAAATAAAAGCGTGTAAAAAAGAGGGGAGGGGGTGTCGAAACAAAGCTTCTTGCGTTCACTTGCCGTTTAGTTGTGTTTTCTTTTCTTCACAGAATACCATATGATTCGTAGTGTAGTGGTTATCACGTCCGCCTTGCACGCGGAAAGTCCTGGTATCAAACCCCAGCGGGTATAATTTTTTTTTAATTTTAAATTTTTTTTGTTTCTGCCCGTTCTTTCCACCCTTTTTCTAACATGACTAAGGCTGTTAAACGATAATCGGATTTGAAAGCGACAATCGGTTTTAAATTTCCCAAACCGATAAGCGAATTTGATTTGGCCCAATTTACGAAGTGAAATCCGGCTGGAGCCGAAGCCCGAATAGTAAAAATTCCCGGATTCCAGATTTGCCGGAGCCGGAGCTATAATTTATATATACTTTATCGCAAACCCGGCAAGCCGGATTTGGCCGGATTTATCAAGAAAATTTCTGCCGGATTTATAAATATGGCCAGATTCCGGATTTACCGGAGCCGCAGGCAAAATCCGGTACACCCCTAATTTCTATGAAGTCAGCTATAAAACGATAATCGGTTTAAAATGGGAGTTACATAATCGATAATTGGTTTTCAAAAAAAAATCAACAACACGCAATTAACAACCCTAAACATGACTAACCCTCACTAGGGTCGGCCAATTACAGTTTAAGTTTAAGGGAGAGTAGTAATAAAGGGGTGGTGGGTAACAACAACCTAAGTGTGCATGTCTCCACGTTTACTCGCTATTTTTTCATTACTTCGTGCTGCTGTTAGTGTCCGTACTCTCAACCCCCCCCCCACCGTTCTTTGCACTGTCTATGATGAGCAAGTCTGCGGCGTATGCTACGCCTCGGGTCGTTCTTGTGCTGATTAATTGTTTATACTTTTACCAATAAGATGGCTAAATTAATGGATTTGTGAGTAGAAAATAGACATTAGCGTAAAGAATTACCGTATATACTCGTTACATAGCACGTTCGTTCATAAGCCGACCCCCCTCCCCTCAATTTTGGAAGGGAAAATAATTAAAAGTGATCGCAAGCCGAATTCCAAAAAATAATAGGACAGCTTTAAAAAAAAGGCCGATGCTGCTCGTCTCGAAGTTCGAGTCATCCAGCATGAATTCTAGTCGTCTCGAAGTACGTTTTGATTTTAAAAAATAGACAACTAAACCTAACCCAAACCCTAAAACTAACATCTTAATTACGTTAATGGATAAAAATAATTGCACTTATTCCCTATTTACTTATTCCCTATTTTCAAGTGTAAAAATACAACATTTCATTCCTCTAAGTACGCTTCGCTCTGCCATATTGCCATAACAACAATGAAAATACTTCGAGACGAGCAGCCACTTCGTTAAAAAAATGGTACATATTTTTTTAAACTACAAGCTAAATCGTTCATTATGATTGTTTACTTTGTAATGCCTATCTTTGTCTTTCTGCGCTTTGTTAAGCAAGAGTTACCGGTATATAAAAAAAAATATTTGGTAAACAGTGAAGAAAGCGCGTACATTAAAATCCATGGTTGAAAACAAAATTTGTAAAACAATTTATTAAAATGTTCACAAAAATAAATAAAATGATTAAATAAGGCAAGTGCTGGTTTTAAATAATATATTATAGCTTCTGATGGAGCAGTCGAATCTTGTAGAATGTAGAAAAGGACAATGATAATCTACAATAACAACACCGATATTCAATATCCATGCAGAAATCACCTATAAGCCGACCCCCCCCCCACACACACACACTTTCCCCCCTAGATTTTGTCCAAAAAAGGTCGGCTTGCGAACGAGTATATACGGTACTTCTTTTTTTTTAAATTTGATAGTCTTTACCTCTAGTTTTCAATTTAAAAGTTTTTGTGTTTTTTTTTCTTTGAGAGAATCTCTCCCCATACACACTGCTAGGTTCAGTTGAAGTCACGCGCATGCGTAGCCAACATTGGGGTTGGGGGTGGGAGGGGGAGTTGGGTCGGAGTTGATACACGAGAGATCCTCGTTGAAAGATTTGACACGAGAACTCACTCTTTGCCCATTTATCTGGCCCGAGGCCGTTACGGCACACCGTGCGGACAGTTAACAGGTCAATAACCGGACATGTTGGACGACCTAATTCTCTCCGTTTGCAAGAGACTAAAGGGGCCGGACAACGGTCAGTTGCCGGGACGTTAGTCATGGTCTGGCAGTGACTCTCTCCAATGGCTTGTTTCCCGGGGCGATTAGTCGTGTCGATAAAATGTTACTCTCAGCACCACTAGAGGTTTTAGTTGAAAGAAAGAAAGGAAAGGGGGCGGTTACGGTGATAATCTTCCCTTTTCTTCAAATTTTCTATTTGTCCAAGATTCTTTTTTTTTCTCTTTATTCCCAATCACAGTGGAGCAAAATGACATTAACATAAGTTAAACGGCAGATCTCTTTCCCCTAGTACAGATGACTTCAAAATAGACACTCCCCTAGAGAAGATGTTTTCATCATAGACACTCTGACAGAGTGAGAACTCATTCGGGGTTACCGAATTTAGGCTCCAGCTCCGGCGAATCCGGAATCCAGCCATTTTTACAAATCCGGCTCCTGCAGGAATTCTCCCCATAAATACGGGCAAATCCGGCTGGCCGGTACAGCCCTTATGTATATATAGATATAATGGCTCCGGCAAATCCGAAATTCGGCCATATTTACAAATATGGCTCCGGCTCCGGTCGGATTTCACTTTATATAAATTTGACCGAATCCGCCCGTCAGGCCGGGTTTAAAAAATTTGAATCCGGTACAGCCCTATTTTTTTTTACATAGTGGCACATTCTGATAGTTTATTTTGAAAAACGAAACTCGTCATTTCATGAATGTCCAAGGTGTGGGTTGATAATTCGTTTGAGACCAGCTTCATGGTCTTAGTTTGCGGGTAGGTATGTAAGCGTCCTTCCTGTATGACACAGCAGGTTGCGTGTCTGTGCGGCTAGCGTGCAGCAAAGCTTCCGTTTGAAGGTGGCCTATGGCGGCTTATAGAATTCTCACGGTGGAAAACGTAAGAGGAGATGGAATATGAACGGGGTAATTATAGGAAGTTTTAATTAGCTGACGTCAGCACGCTGTCAGTGAGCAGAGATTGTTTGTTTTTTGTTTTTGTTTTTTTTGTTTTTTGTTTTTTGTGCTGACGCATTTGACATATTTGTGCGTCTTTGTCAATACGAAGTGAAAGTCAAGGTCACAGTACAAAGTGAGGCCTGCTGCATATCTATAACTTGAGATCGAAGCACCGAAGCACATCGGGTGTAAATGAACACCGTGTTATTTGTGCCTATATAAACATTAGGCCACTATTAGTTCTGCATGGAATTGGATGTTGTTCAGAGACTAATTGTAGAATTCAGATCATTATTTTACTTTAAACCGAAAGATATGATTACAAAAAGAACCCTGTGGAATAGTGACGTCATCATGAAACTTGAAAATAATTGACCGTGGTGTGCTGAATACAGCTGTCAACAAGTAACGTTTTCTGTTAAATTTATTTGTTGAAATATAATTACAGTTTACAATGAACTCTTTAAACAGCTTTAAGAATGTGTATTTCCAGATGGTTTTATATAATAATAAAATTTCACCCACTGACACAAAAATTGTTAAGCAAGTTGTTTAAAAAAAACAAACAAAGAAAGACATATAGAAATGCATAATTTTACTGGCTAGATGGTTTAAATCGATAAGGAATTTGTTATGATTTTCAAAAAACACAACGTGGATATGATAAAATAAATTCCTAAATTTTTGAATTACCAGTGTCAAGATTAAAAAGAAATTCGCAATACTTTCTATAACAGTGATATTTAGTTACACAGATGAGTCTCCATTCAGAGATTGTTGTATCTAAAGTTATAAACCTGAAACAGGCATCATATGATATTACAGTGATCAAGATTCACCAACTAGTTTGAGATCTGAATAAGACACAAGTGATGCCTTAACTTAGGGGTATTCTCAAATCGTTTACTTTAAAACATAACCCATTTTGTTCATCGCAAGAAAATTACTTTTTTTTTATTTACAAAATGGTCACGTTTAGCTTAGTCCGAACTGACACAATCGTATAATAGGATTGTACAAAACGTTATTCAATGTCCGAATCAATTATCCGAAACGCTAGTAGGATCAAAAAAGAGCAAGGGACATTATGACGTCCGGAATGTAGCCGGAGACACTGACAAATGGTGTTTAAATCAGCTCATTGTTGTCGTTCTTGATCTCGAGAGCCCAACATGAACGTGTTGATCATTCTGGCACCCGTGAATGTTGACCTGGCTTTACGATGTTTCTGTGGTATTGAAGAGGATATTTCACTAGTCGCAAATAATGGGCTACTCGTTTCGGGTATCGGGAGCTGGGGGTTGGAAGGAAGGTTGGGATTGTAGATAAATGTAAAATGCGTTTTTGCCTTAACTGCTCGTTTGGGAGAATTGTTCCAGTCAATAATTAATTGGCTTTCGGTTCTTTTAAAAACGTATTCTTCAGTTCTAAGAAGCAATCTCAAAGCTGACAGATAACAGCTGTTGACAGACAATAAATTTCCTGTTAGTTGATCTGAACTTTGCGCGATGTCAAAAGTTCATGAACTTAGTATAGTGTTCATGAACTTTTGACAAACCTATAACAATACATTATGGTGTCAAAAGTAGCTTATAATAACCATTTATATTCGATCGAAGAACCTTTTGCCTTGACATATAGGAAAATATTAAATCCGTGAAAAATATTTACAATCCGTACACAGTTCCCCGAACGCTCGATCACAGTCTCGCGCCATGAGTTTTTGCACCCGTTTACATGCGGCCGTTCACTTATTTATTGAACCAAACTTTTCAGCGAGACATTAGTTTGGTGCCAACAATCGATAGCGCTATTGTCTTTAGTCACCATTGTTACACAGAGCACCGTCTTGTGCTAACTTTGAACTGTGTCGACCTGTCATCATTGTTACACAGAGCACCGTCTTGTGCTAACTTTGAACTGTGTCGACCTGCCATCGTTGCTACACAGAGCAACGTCTTGTGCTAACTTTGAACTGTGTCGACCTGCCATCATTGTTACACAGAGCACCGTCTTGTGCTAACTTTGAACTGTGTCGACCTGTCATTACCATTACATCGTACTGATGTGTAGTGAGGGGGGGCAAGGTAGAGGGGCGGGGGGGGGTCAAAATAAGGCTTAGAACGGCACAATATAATAATGCACAGGGGTAAAATACTCATTTAACGGGGAGGGCGGGGTAATTTTATAGTTTGTCCCGGGCGCAAAATCTCCAGCTAAGGGCGCAAAATCTGCAGCCGCGGGCGCAAAATCTGCAGCCGCGGGCGCAAAATCTGCAGCTACGTCCGTAAAATATGCAGCTACGGGCGCAAAATCTCCTGCTATGCCTCAGATCGCGGAAGATCTGCCATTACATGGGGTCATGTCAAACTCCATCTCCTGACCTAGCTCTACATAGGTGAATTTGAGAAGACGCTCTAACATGAGTTGACCCTTTGACATTGAAGATTAATGATTTTTCAAAACCATATTTGTATTTTTGTCTTCTCGAAAATTCTTCTTTGGAAGTGTGAGATTAAATGAGTCCAGGGGAATTTCGTTTTAAGCACAAAACCTCCGCTGAGGTCGAGATACGTTATTGAGGGCTTACGAAGTCCTTAAGTGGTAATGATTTGTTTTTATTTTGTTCAATGGCTTTAGGACTTACTTAATGGCCGGAGGTAATCTCTTCTCTTTTTAAAGGAATCATTACAGTCTACAGATGATTTAGTTTGTGTTTTCACACGTCATTTGAAAGCTTGCACATACTGTGTCGGGGGTGGTGTCCAAACATAAATGCTTTCTCGGTGCTTTATTTTATATTCACATTATTTATTCATGTAAAATATGATGCACTTTGAGTTTGAATTTATATTCCGTTTACACAATACAATAACAATTTATAACTAGTGATGTTTATATTTTATTTAAACAATACAGCTGCACGGCAATTATAATGCTCGATAGATATAGTTTATACTCATGATCACATGACGAATACATGACCATAAGAGTTTACGGTCAGTATTATTTATATTCATGTACACAATACTACTACATGACATACATCATGATATTTGAGTATGATGTATATTTCTGTACACACTGCAGCTAAATGAAAACTAAAATGCCCCGTGGGTGTAATTTGTATAGTGTGAAATAAAGCTGTAAACAGACAAAGTCATAATGAAGTTTTTTAGGGGACTCAGTTTTCAAAGCCTATTATTTTGGTGTGCGCCTCCTTCGCAATGTTCTTATAACCCGAAGTTTTGAAAGCACGTTTCTTTTTTTTTAATGTAGATCTTTCAACCTTGACATCGAAATTAAGTCTCTAATTAGTCTGTAGTTGTGTTGTGCACCTGCTTCTTAAAAATCTTATTTTCCTTAAGTATGGCTTTCTTCTTTACGTATGGCTTTCTTCTTTACGTATGGCTTTCTTTTTACAGGGTTTCTCCTTCACGTATGGCTTTCTTCTTTACAGATGGTTTCCTCCTTCACGTATGGCTTTCTTCTTTACAGATGGTTTCCTCCTTTACGTATGGCTTTCTTCTTTACAGATGGTTTCCTCCTTTACGTATGGCTTTCTTCTTTACAGATGGTTTCCCCTTAATGTATGGCTTTCTTCTTCGCGTATGGCTTTCTTCTTTACGTATGGCTTTCTTCTTTACGCATGGCTTTCTTCTTTACATATGGCTTTCTTCTTTAATAAAATATTTTTTATGAAATATAATTTTCTTAATGTATCTTTTTTTTTAAAAACATTTTTAAAATATTGCGATATTGATTGACTTTTTTAAAACCAAATCTTAAATCTAACAGGAATTCTTCAGTTATTAAACATATTTACTTGATCTCATAATTATTTTTAAATATAGCCTTTTATTAAATATACTCTTTTAAAAACAATATAATTTACATTCAAAATAGTTATATCGTCTTAGAGTAAAAAATAATGACGCAACTTCTTTTTTTCTTCTTTCGGAACCAAATATTTGATCATTGATTTTAAAATATCCTAAACAAAATGTAATGCCTTTAACTATCAATCGATTGACGGTTTTATTTTATTGTCATCGCCTCAAATACGAACTTAGATAACTCTAGCTAAACTCTTGGTTAGCGTGAACCGAGAAGTACGCTAGAAATGCGTTCAACAGGAAATACATTGTAGCATTTTGATGGTTGCTGCATCCGGAGCACTTGGTGGATGTCTTTTGTTTTAGTTTGCCGCTACAGATATATGGCCAGTACCATTTTTAGACTATTATTTCTAACCGCCTTAATGTGCTCGTATGAAGCGATCCTCAACTTTGTTCATATTCCCTCCCGACAGAACAAATAATGGGATTGTATTCTACGGAAAAAAGTTTGAAATGGAAATATAACAAAATAAATAGCGAAAGGTGAAAGCTCTCTCTTATATTCTCCTTAATTTTCTAAACTTAATGACAGGTTAATTAATGCCTGGTGGAGGTTTAAAAAAATGAAGGAGCATTTAAATGTTGTTTTTTTACGAAGGTTAATGTAAAGGATGGGATTATAAGTATTCAATATTTGCGTCATGAGAAACAAGGAATGCACTCATTTTGTCACGTCAAATGGAATTTACTTTGAATAAATTATTTTGATATAGACTTGATAGAATGCAATTTTTCATAAAAACTAGGGCTGCGGAAATTAACGATTAATTTTTCGATTAATCGTTTAAAATTTTTTATCGATTAAAATTAAAGAAAATATTTTTTAAATTTAAAAAAAAATTAATTAATAAATAATTAATTATTAATAATTAATAATAATTTATATATGTTTACAAACAAACTTCTCCCGCGTAATATTATAATTTATTTTATCACTCTATGTGGACCGGCAGACGTCAACCGAAAAATGGCTGACAGCATCAGCGCAGTTAAATTTAAACATATAACTAGAAAGTTGAGCAAAAATTTTGTTTTTAAGCTAACTGCGGATGGCAAAGTCGAAGATGTTGAAAAAGTTTACTGTGTCCACTGCCATAAACAATTCTCTTTTAAAGGATCAAATACATCGCTGACGTACCACCTTCAGCAAAAACATCCGATCAAGTATCAACACATTGTCATAAAATTTAGTTCAAAATATTCTTAATTTTCAATGTCCGTGAGAAATTTTCAGTTTAATGACGTCATAAATTTCTATTTTTGGCTTTAATCGAAATTATCGATTAATTAATCGATAATTTTTCAAAAGTTCACGATTAAATTTAAATTAATCGATAACAGCCCTAATAAAAAAAACGTGGTTTTAGGTCTCAGCAAAGTTTGCTGCGATGTTGGTGCTACAGTAATAAAAAATTGTATTGTGCTTCAAGCTAATTTGACCATAAACAGTTTTTAAAAAAAAATTTTGTACTTTTTCTTTTCCGTATAGGCGGAAGTAATGTAATTGTGCACAAAATCGAAGTCCGGATTTTGAAGAATCTCAACGTTTTACACCTTCCTGGGTCGGTAACCCAGTTTTGAAATATTGTCTGTACGTGTCTGTGTGTGTAGCATACGCCGCAGACTTGCACATATATAGTGCAAAAAAAAGGGGGGGGGGAGATCGGACTCAAACAGCAGCACGAAGAAATGAGAATAACGCGAGTGAACGCCGGGGGAAGGGGGAAAACCACCGACGCATTTTTGGTCTGGTCTCGAGACATGCACACTTGTTACCTGCCCCCACCCTGCACCATCCTCACTTGCCATCCTTAAACTGTGATTGGTCGACCTTAGAGAGGGTAATTCGTCATGCTTATTTGCACTCGTCTTGTGCTTTTTCTGGTGAATTATATATAGAGATCCTATACGTAGGTTTATTTAAAGTTTTAAACAATTTCCGGTAACCGGAAGTGGTACTTTACACTCCCCTGGAGTGCCATCCCCACAGTTATATTCGAATTTACCAGAAATTGTAGGGGAGCTCACTCCCTTTCTATTACTCTTTAAATTTTTTACCACGTTTCTATAATGAAATAAAAAGACGATAATAATTTGAATATCAATCGGAAAGTTTGTAAATGTGTGTGCCTGGACATTATCGACAATAATGGCAGCGTGAGCAACTTAAAAACGTGAACAATTCTCAGAACTTTCTAGCGAGGAGAGTGATATGCTTATTAAACTCATCATTACCAATAAATGGAGTGTACATAGTGAGTATAAGATAAATGGAGTGTACATCCTGGGTATAAGATAAATGGAGTGTACATCCTGGGTATAAGATAAATGGAGTGTACATTTTGAGTATAAGATAAATGGAGTGTACATCCTGGGTATAACATAAAAGTAGCAAAACTCAAAACAAAAGAATTACTTTAACTTGAATTCACACCCTCTCCATTTAGAAACGTCAAGAGAGCAATATCCACAAATCCGCAAATAAAATTTAAAGTCACTTATTTTGAGTGATAGTCTAAAAGAAATGAATAAGACTTAAGCCCTTTGATGAGGTAATAGAAGTAAGAATCATGTTTTTCTAGTTTCATGCGCACGATTTAAACTAAAATGTTCCTTAAAAAAAAACCTAAAAATAATCAAAACAACTGTAGCTAATTTTATCGCAGAAAATAGGCTCCCAGTGTTCCTCGTAGAGTCCGTCATTGATTTTATAGCAATGACAGAGCTAGCATATGACCTCCCCTTATCGTCAGACAATAATGTTGGACACGTCAACAACAAGGAAAATACGTATGGAATTAAATGCGCAGACATTTTAATGCTTTGTTTAAACAAGAATCAAGATTGAAAACCCGGTTTTATGAAGGCGAAAGTAAGCCAACTCGTAAAAACTGCGGGACCGGTCAATAGAACATCATCGGCTCAAATCAAAACCCGTGGAACAAAAGATGAAAGCTTTATTTATCACACAGAAGATAAGATTAAAATCTGCGCACGAAATGAACAGTTACAGTCTGATCTCAATTACATGGGCGCGAGGGTTCAGATGAGGTACAGATTTATGATCCACTAAAATAGAAGCCTGGCCCTCGGAACAGCGCTTTGATGAACAACGGATGAGGAGAAATGGTAGCTTTCCCGAATTCCTCCAAGTGCTCAGTCCCTTAAGTAATAAATACTTTTATGATATACCTTGTGGAAAAAAACACAGAGATCTGTAGGAGTATAACGACATACAACGCCCGTGTAAAAGTTAATATAAGGCTGGGACCAATGTTCCCTTAAAGGTTTGTTGGTCTTTCGGCGAAGTAAAAAAAAACACAAAAAACTCGAGTGCAATTTTATGCAAATATTTTATACAATTTGCTACGCAGTAATTCTAAACTGCTGCGGGGCGTCGGTCAGATATCTGCTTGGCCACGCAGCCGCGCATCCTAAGGGGAGCATTTGCTTGGACCCATCAAAATCAGAAAGTAGGAAAGTCAGGTATCATTTGTCCAATACACAAAAGATGTCCGAAGATGCCGTTCTAAAATGATGAAATTTCCTTTTCGATCATCCACCCCCACCCCCCAGGACAAGGAGATGACATTAAGTCCTATAGGCTCCTGTTTTCCACATCAGGTGATATTGATTGTTCAGAAATATTATCCCTGGGGTGAGCTTTGTGGTATTTCAAGAAACAGTGGAACAAAAATACATTAATAAAACAAATAGGTGGTTATTTAATTAATCGCAGCGTTATATCGACTTTCATCACCTCTTTGGGTACGTCCGGGGGAGGGTGAATGGTAAAGGGGGGGGGGTTGACGTCACGCAGGCCTAGGATTCTAATCGAAGCCTATTATCCGATAGATCGACGTTATCTGTGAACTGTGTTTAAGTCTATTGTAATGGTTTCTTAAATGTATCACTGTGGAACAACAATGATAAATCTCGCCCTCCGCCCGCCTCTCCGTGTTAGTGCGCATGTCATCGAAAACATTTGACAGCCACATGTATATCCCTTGAACTTTACACAAAAAGACCGGCAATCTCAATTCATTGGTTGCATATTTACGATATTTACGAATTAATATTATACATGTTCCAAATGTTTGCGAAAAGTATCGGTTGTTCAAAAACAGCGAGACAACTGAATCAAGTAGAAGCGTTTTAAATCAATTTATAAAAAATATTTTTTTTAAACTATTTATAAATATATCCCACATAAACTGATTTTATTACAAGAACATGTAAAGTTGTGTTTTACCATGACCTTATCAAGGAAGCAATGTTTTAGTTAATGATGAAAATGAGTCAAAACGTGCATGAGCAGCTTGAATTTATGGCATAGAAGTCAAATCAAGGTCTCAAGATACGTCATATTGCTTCGCTTCCACCAAAATTAATCCAACTTAGAAAACCAGTGCATCGCGATAGTAGTAACTTTGTCTTTTTGCACTCTATTTTATAATGTAATTTTTTTAATAATCACATCAATCAGTACATAACGAGGGGAAAAAAAACATGATCAATTTCTATTGGAACGAAAATAGCCGTCTGATATATAAAAAGTCAAACACACACATTTGATGCGTACCTCAGTTTATCAGAGTAATAGCATCATCAACTGCATCACGGTTACGAGAGAAAACGGGAGAGACGGGGGAGGAGGCTATGGCGTCGTACAGAAATATGACATGAGATGCGGCTGCTCGGAGGAATATCTTAATCAAACTTAACGTGGGTTCAAGCACCCGGTGTTGGACTGTGGCCTCACCAAATTGATGGCCTTGAATTTCCGATCTCATTTTGTCAGGGTCAATTGCGTTATGGCAATGTGATCGTGCGGGGCCGGGGCGCCATGCAGGGCAGGGGCGTCAGTGGGTCAGGTGTCCTCAAACTGTGGCTGCTTAACCGGTTCAGGGTCTTCCTATATGGGTATCATTAATCTTGTATCTTTATGTTTAAATTTGTGCTGGTGTCTTTGTAAGGAAAAAAAATGGGTTCTTAATTCTCAACAAGCAGCTTCAATACTCAAATAAATAGAGACGCAAAGTCAGATTTATAAAAAAAAATTTTTTAATCCATCTCCATGACTGCGGCGTATATGATTATTATACGAATGATTATTATAATCTCCTGTTAGAAACTTTTAATAGTGATATCAACTATACGTAAATCATATTAATAAATTATGAATTATTATTTTACCTTATTATCTTTTTATTACCACGTTTTTATTAACTCGCTTTCGTTCCTGTGGTATTGTTTGTTGGTTTGTTGGTTTGTCCAAGATTTTTTCAAATCTGCCAACGTCATATTGAACCACTTCTGATGGTCCTAGAGTTTTGAAAATTGTACCACAGATAGATCTTGGATGACAATGCATTGTATCAAAATTTCAGATCGATCGAATGTACCGTTATTAAATTATTGAACTTTTTAGTTTATCTATAGTCTATATATAAGCATCTGTACCGTCGGCTTTTGTTGACATCTGTGAGTTCCCCCCGTGACCACATCACAATGTTTTTAAAACGTTGGGCGGGCGCTTGTGAGGTGTTTTGTAAAATAAATAGAGGTAAAAAATTTTTTGTTAAAAACCAAGTTTTTATTAGTGGACTAAAAAGAATAAAATAAATAAAGGTAAAAAATGATTTTTAAAAACTACGTTTTTACAAGCGGACTAAAAAGAAGAAAATAATTTAAAACTTGTAAGTTCAAGTACTTCGATTTAATATGACTAAAAACGTGGGGCGGGTGTTTGGTATAAAAATTAAAGATTTCTAATTTAGAGGGCAAGAGAGATATCTATAAGTGAGAGAATGAGTGAACCGCATATGTTAAACCTCATGAGCGCCCGCCCCACGTTTTTATTCATATTAAATCGAAGTACTTGAACTTATAAGTTTTTAATTATTTTCTTCTTTTTAGTCCACTTATAAAAACGTGGTTTTTAAAAATCATTTTTTTACCTTCATTTATTTTTAAATAATTTTTAGCAATCACAGGCCAAGGTGAACAAAAAATAATAAAGGATTTGTGAGGAAGGGGAGGACTCATTTGTTGACGTTTAAATCCTTCAAAGCGATATGATCACATCATGCGTGCGACCAACCGTTGAATTTTTTTTTGTTCCATCGTTGCATCAAGTAGTTTCACATTGTATGACTGTATGGCTTCAAAGTGATGGTGAAGTTTTCTTTTATTAGGAATGATTCCCAATCGCATATAGGATTTAGAAATAATGAATGGAGCCGTAATTTCGAAAAAAAAATAATAATAATAATAAAAGTACTGATGAAGCGAGGAAGTTTCATTCCAGCCTATTTGCCAGACCCCGCACTAGAACAGCCGGCCTGCGGTGAGGATTAGGCCGAGTCGGTGGAAGTTGTCATTTGGCGCACGTCAATAATAGAGGAACAAACAGCGTTTGTCAACATGCCTAACAGTTATTGGCTGAGATGGAAGGGTGTGTGATGGTTGGGGGTGCGGGGGGGGGGAGGTGGGGGGACCGGTCAATATAACTCAACGGCTTATCTTAGCTTTCCGCTCTCTCTCTTTCTCTCTCTCTCTCTCTCTCTATCTCTCTCTCTCTTCGATACCACAGTTTGTTTTAAGCTAGGTTGATGGACAGGGAATACAAAAAAATAAGTCACTTTAAAAAGTTGAGTCTTTTAAAATTTGTGACCGTTAATACTAAGTGATTGCTTGAGTCTATTTACACGCTTTCATTTAAGTCACACTGTTTGTATGTTGTATGTTGTATGCTGTATGTGTCAAAATATTGTAACGTAAAATTAAACCACTTCTCTATCATGTACACGGCTGCGAAACATAAATACGAATTTGTATGAATATTAATAAACATTAAAAGTTTCACAACTTTGATCTTATACATGCTACTATCATATTAATTAGAAATATTTATCTATATGCAAAAGAATAATGCAAAATGAAATGAGTTGTGATGAGCGCCCCACGCTTTTATGTGCAGTGGATAGGTTCAAGGAAATCACCTGAAATCATATAAAAAATTTATTTTCATCTTTTTAATGCACTTTCTATGTGTAAATAAAAGCGTGTTTTTAAAAAATCTTTTTTTAAATATATTTTTTTTATTAAACTTCATGATCTTTAAATACTTTAATATTAAGTCATTGTTGCTACGTTATTTTTATTATTGCCGTTTTTTAACTTTCTTCTTCTTCTTCTTCTTCTTGGTTGTTGTTTTTTTCCCCTGATTCGTAAAAACTATAGAATGATGTTTTCAAATATCGTCACGGAGCAACGTGTCACTTGTAACTTTTAGCATCAAGTTTTGTTAAAATAATCAACATTAAAAACACTTTTTAAAAAAATAGTCTTATATTAAAAATGCACTAATTTTCTACTTTTTAGTATACGCATTTTACAGTAAGTGCAAAGCCAGCTTACCTTTTGGCTATTAATCCCTTTTAAATGAGACATAACTAAAAGTAGTGATCATGTTTAAACTCGACATTTACGGACTGAAACACAATCATCTCCCCTGGCTTTAAAACGGGGCGCAGGGACGGTAGGGGGTGTGAACAGTGACGGTCGGCGTCAACGCGTGAACTAGGCACGTGAAAAAATTATTAACAAATAGTGGGACGGTTCCGATTAAACTTACAAAGCACGTTAATATAAGACAAGTAATAACTCTGACAGCTAGAACACTCAACACCCTTTCCAACTGCAACTCATTTCTCTGGTCAAATCTAAATTATAATCAGCCGTAATGAAAACTTGAACTGATTTTAACAAATTTTTGAACATGGAATTTTAAAAAAAAATATTTTCAATCTCAAAGCATACGAAGGAGATTTTGCGTTTTTCTTTTCCATTTCAAACGACAAAACAAGATAATGTTTGTGTTGGTGGAGTCGTTGAACTCGGTGTCAAAGTCAGTAGAAGAGACACGTCAGTGTGGCGTGAGCCAAACTAGGGTAGGGACGAATGTGTGTGTGTGGGGGGGGGGCAATGCGTGCCAGATAATTTCTTAATTGACGTGACCTATTTCGGCACCGCAAACCCCAGGGGCTGACACGGAGATAGATACGCCATTGATCTGATCGCAGTTATCGATCTGTTAACGGCTAATGGAGTGAGAGGTACAGCTGCTATGGTGGGTGAGGGACACTTCATATTCGGGGGGCGCTAATGCGAGTCCATAAAAATATTACAGATGGGATATGAGAGAGGGGCCTTTTAATTTTTGTTCCCTTCATTTGATGAGAGATTTATTACAAAAACCACATACCAAATACCAGGCGTTGCTGTGACGACGTGTTAACGACAAAAGCTATTTGAAACTATATTTCAGCTGATGACTCTGGAGCACAACCACACTGCGGATCGGAGGATTGACATAGGCAAAAACACAGTAAGAGTTTACAGTTACACGGTGGATTTCAAGGAATGGTGGAGGCTTCTACGCACAAAAAAGATTTCAGTTACACGGTAGATTCGAAGGGTGACAGATGCGTCCACACAATAGGAAAACCTAGTCACTCAGTAAAAGTTTTAAACTTAAACATAGCCAATGCTAAACTAATTCCCGTATTTTTTTAAAAAAATCATTATTCTGACATTAAAAGTATCTGTAACAAACCTAAATCAAAGCTGCAACTTTAAAAAAAAATCAAACGAAATGTAAATCATATTGTTGGCATGCAGGCAGCGGGCGGTGGATAAATTGACAAGTAAATATGCCAAATCTCAGCCCTATCATTAAAGTTTAAAGAGATAGTCATTATTAATTTTTTTAAAAACGAACATGAAAGAAGAAAAGACAATGATATTGAATATTGTTTTAAAATAAACTAAGCTGAGTTCCGACACAATTTTTTAAAAATTAACTTAAAACTCTTAACTAATTGAAAACTGTACAGAACATCAAACTGAGGCGTCAGTAGCTCATGGTGTCACCCCCTCGTGACTTGTCGCAATGACCCCCCATCCGAATCTGCCAGTGCCAAAAAAGGTGACATACAGAATTTTACGTTTTTGTGTCACCCCTTGGTATGGTGTCACCCGGTGCGGTCCGTCCGCAACCCCTTAGTGACGCCTCTGACATCAACAACATAAGCTGACAAGCTACTGAATCTTTTGTCGTCCTTGTGTCACAGCAAACAAAACATGCTCTTTCACTGATGTCTTTTTCATCCCGTAAATTACCCTATTTTGTATTGTTGAATCGTGATGGAATAAGACCCACGCATTGTTCCCACAACATTATTGAATTGTCACAAGGCTAATTCTGAAAGACTGTGACCGGCCATATTTCAGCATTTAGCATCCGAAACGCTAGACACGGTGATCGCCTGACATTTTTGTGTAGAGCATAGAGTAGCTTCATAACGCTTGGTTTCATTGCCTTGTCGGTGTTGCGTAACGCTTGGAGTATCGGTGTCACCGCAGATCGTGAGTTGAATTAATTGCTGTTGAACGCAAGTTTAGGGAATCTGAATATCGATACGGCTACTGGGGTGTCGATACGGCCACGTGGCTGTTGATACCCACCACTGAGTAGCCTAGGATTATTACAATAGTAAGATGTGCTGAGTAAGCCTAGCAGTATAACTTCTTCTCGGTGATTAAGAATAATTGCTACATCTGAAATGTCCAAAGATTGGAGATTATCTCTAATCTGTACAGAGTCGCAGAGGATTATGGCCACAGTACATATGGTCTTCATACATCATACACTAGGTCAACGTTATACGCGAGGCGCTTCATACATCATACACTAGGTCAACGTTATACGTGTGGCGCTTCATACATCATACACTAGGTCAACGTTATACGTGTGACGCTTCATACATCATACACTAGGTCAACGTTATACGTGTGACGCTTCATACATCCAGATCCAAACAAGAGTAGTTATTGGGAATTAGGGTTTGGTAACAGAAACAGTTTATATGGTGTGTGACAGTGAAGAGATGTTCAATTACAACACACACACACAGAGAGAGAGAGAGAGAGAGAGAGAGAGAGAGAGAGAGAGAGAGAGAGAGAGAGAGAGAGAGAGGAGAGAGAGAGAGAGAGAGAGAGAGAGAGAGAGAGAGAGAGAGAGAGAGAGAGAGAGAGAGAGAGAGAGAGAGAGAGAGAGAGAGAGAGAGAGAGAGAGAGTGAGATAGAGAGAGAGAGAGAGAGAGAGAGAGAGAGAGAGAGAGAGAGAGATGAGAGAGAGAGAGAGAGAGAGAGAGAGAGAGAGAGAGAGAGAGAGAGAGAGAGAGAGAGAGAGAGAGTGAGATAGAGAGAGAGAGAGAGAGAGAGAGAGAGAGAGAGAGAGAGAGAGAGGAGAGAGAGAGAGAGAGAGAGAGTGAGATAGAGAGAGAGAGAGAGAGAGAGAGAGAGAGAGAGAGAGAGAGAGAGAGAGTGAGAGAGAGAGAGAGAGAGAGAGATGAGAGAGAGAGAGAGAGAGAGAGAGAGAGAGAGAGAGAGAGAGTGAGATAGATAGAGAGAGAGAGAGAGAGAGAGAGAGAGAGAGAGAGAGAGAGAGAGAGAGTGAGATAGAGAGAGAGAGAGAGAGAGAGAGAGAGAGAGAGAGAGAGAGAGAGAGAGATGAGAGAGAGAGAGAGAGAGAGAGAGAGAGAGAGAGAGAGAGAGAG
The DNA here is from genome assembly GCA_944989445.1 of Ampullaceana balthica. Taxonomy (NCBI): domain Eukaryota; kingdom Metazoa; phylum Mollusca; class Gastropoda; family Lymnaeidae; genus Ampullaceana; species Ampullaceana balthica. Next base: position 45,402 of record CALYLW010001370.1, on the reverse strand, counting down.
AGAGAGAGAGAGACAGAGAGGATGTTCTTGTTCTTTCCCCACATCCCACCTTCTCCATCCCCGCCTCTTCTCATAGAATTCATGTCTCCACTTACACGCTTGCACTCTGCTGCTTAAAGGGTACGTTTGCTCTTTTATAAGGCACCGCACTTTTGATCACTCTAAGTTGAACTTTGTTACATTTATACATTTAAACTCCTGTTCAAATACCAGAATAGGCACCTAAACCAAATCTGATTTATAATGGATCTCCACTTAACTAACCTAACCTGCCTTGTCAGAATAGAACAAATCAAACTCCTTCAAATAATAAGATGACACACTATCGAAAGAAATTTTTTTATAATTTTAAACAAGAATTAATTGAAATTGAAGTAAAATACAGTGTCATGTAGTAATGAAATAAAAGCTAAGATGAAGACTGCTCAGGCAGTGTTGGAATAAATATACCAACTCTGTCATTCAAACAGTTTATGTTGACATTTTGTTTTAAACTGAACAAATATTCTAGAAGAAACCCTTGTAAAATCATTTTTAAAAATCAATTGAAAATTGATAATACAGTTGTTGTTGTTTTTTTTTGTGTTGTTTTTTTGCAGTCATTTATGAAATTTTGAAAGGGCATTTGTAAGGCATTTGTTCAGTCTCCTTGAATACAAAAATATTACAGCCAATAATATTCAGAAATGTTTGTTATTAATTTAGATTTCAATGCATTTCTCTAATTTGTGTTGAGGACTTATAACCACATTAGAACGCTGGCGTATTTGACAGCAGGACTATTGTCCTACAACAGCGGCTTGAACTCAGCAGCCATAATAATAAATGTTTAAAAGTTAAATAACTTATTATATAAAGACAAGGCCACCTGACAAACCAAATTACTTACTTGGGATCAAGAATAGTATTTTCCTCGTTGAAACATTCCCGGGTATTCCATGTTTTTAAAAATTTTAAACATCCACTCCGTTATTTCCCGTCGGGGTTAGCACAACGTCTCACCTCGGTGACCCACAAGTTATCCACAGGTTAAAACTTGATTATTATTTATTTTTTAAGCCAACGCCGTCGGTTCCGTCCTCCGTTCACTTGCCCATTCTGAAGTTCAATAATCAATCACAGTAGATTTTCCAGCCCGCTCGATCTCACCCTTGCGTCCATCCCTCACTGCGTCCGTCTCTCACTCACGCTCACAGAAGAAACCCGAACGCACCACGAGACGTTTTGGTGCGCCGCACACTCCTCGCCTTGGTGACACTTGTCAAACACGGGAGGAATGAGTTTTTCTCCTTTTTTTTGTTGTTGTGTATCCCTCTCTACCCCTCTTTCTGTCAATCCATGCTCTCGTACTTCCTCGCTCTCCCTGATGTGCCGGCTAATTTCTGTATCTCTTCACTCCATCAGACACCGGGATGTTTTCCTCACTCTGCTGCTGTATAGCTATGATCTCAGAATAAAATATGGTTATGTGGATGTGTGAGGAAGGGGGTGGGGAGGGAGTAGAGGGTCGAGGTGGGGGGCTGCTGCGGGAGGGGGGAAAAAGCCTCGTAGAAATATCACAAGGCATGAGAGTGAGATCGACCGGTTTTAACCAGCACACGAACGCGGGAGTCGCGCGATGTCTGCCGGCGGTGATGACAGATCTAAGCTGAGGCATGCGACACAGTCGTCGGTGTAACATCAAGTTGTCGGCGTAACATCGAGTTGACGGTGTAACATAAAGTTGACTTTGTAACGTCGAGTTGTCGGTGTTGCATCTAGCTGTCATTGTAGCATAAATGTGTCGGTGTGTTACATCTAGATGTCGGTGTATTTCAAGTTGGCGGTGTAATATCTAGTTGTCGGTGAAATATCAAGTTAACTTTGTAACATCTAGTTGTCGGTGATGCATCTAACTGTCATTGTAACATAAATTATTTGGTGTAACATCTAGATGTCGGTGTATTTCAAGTTGTCGGTGTAATATCAAGTTGTCATATAACATAATTTGTCGGAAAAAACCTCAAGTTGACTTTGTCATATCTAGTAGTCGGTGTAGCATCTAGTTTTCTCTGTAACACAACGTTGTCGGTGTTACATCCAGATGTCGCTGTATTTCAAGTTATCGGTGTAATATCTCGTCGTCGGGGTAACATCTAGTCGTCGGTATAACATAACATTTTCTGTGTAATAACCAGATTTTGTATAGGATCAAGTTGTCGAGATAACATCAAATCATCGGGGCGACTTCAAAGATTAGTTATAAGGGTAACATCAATATATTGTGATGGCATCAAGTTAACATTAAGCTGCCGAGGTAACATCAAGATATCTGGGTGTCGTCGAGCTATTGGAGTTTCATTAGGATTTTGGTTAAATTTAATATATTGGGTTAAATCAAATTATCGGTGTAGCATCACCTACTTGGAGCAGCATGAAAATAAAAAGCCAACATCAAGTTGTATAGACTAAATCCTGTAAAACAATTACCTACCATCCCACTTCTCACAAACTATCTACCATACCCAAAACACATCATCTGCCATGCTAGCCGCCTATTTTCCTTCATCACACCATTACCATCCTGCCACACAGCACCTTCCAACGCTCCATCACTAACCTACCATCCCGTCACATCACCTACAACCCCAGCCTCTCGCGCAATCTCCCGTCCTTCTTCTCACATCGACTCCATGAGCCATCCTTCCATCACCAAACTACCACCCCGTCACATCACCTACATCTCACGCCATCTCCCACCCATCTTCTCACATCGACTCCATGAGCCATTTCTTAATCAACAGCAGGGGCCATCAGGAGACTAAAGAGTTATTGAATTTTTGGCGTCAAGCCGCGGTGGACGTTTGTGGTCAGTCCCTTAGAGTCGCGATGTCCATTTCTCTGTAACAGACAGAGACACATTTGTACATCACAATGTTATTTTTACAATACTTTCATTTTCTGTAGCTTTGTTTGTGCGTGTTAACTTTGGGTCGATGTGTTTGTGTTATTCTTAAATAGGATAGTTTTTGGCGTCAGTCCCTAAATGAGAGAGTTTGGCTTTAGGATGATGGTTTTTAGTGACTGTTATTTGAAAGTTGTTTGTATAATAACAGTGGTTCCCAACCTGTCGGTCGCAACCCCCAGGGGGTCGCGAAGAGTTATCTGGGGGTCGCCAATTACTGTCGACTAAAACAATATTCACTAAAATGAAATTTGCTATAGTTTGTAAAAAACTTTATTGAAAATGACTTTTTAAAAATTTTACGGTGGTCGCGGGTCACGTGGCTTATATAAATAGCGGGTCGCCACCCAAAAAAGGTTGGGAACTACTGTTTGTATAATAATAATAATAATTTTAAAAATCTCCGAGTGTTTTTGTTCTGTGTGTGGTGTGAAGTTTCTTTCAAAGTCTCTGTCTTTTCTTTTTTTTTACTCATCTCGTATTCATTTGTAATCTATATATAGTGATGAAAGGCTTTTCGAAATGTCTATGATGGCACATGTGACGAGCAGTTCAATGTGTGTCTACTGGTGAACAATAGTAACCAACTGTTAAACATTTTATGCTGAAAGTAGTGACTAGTACTGACCAGATTTATTATTTGCAGAGGTGACACAAGCCCTAGTGACGACTCGAAATATTGGAAGTGCTGACCCCTGCAAGGCTCCCTTTGAACTAACTGACGGATAAACCTACACTATATCTAACTGACGCTGCGCAGCAGTTAAAAGAAATACCGCGCAGAAAATTTTGATGGGGGATAATAAATCTGTGTTTATGGGATTTAAAATTTTACACAGAAAAAATGGACCTTGTACGACGTCACACTGGAGTTTATTATTTTCCCCATGAACCAGAGCATCTTGGAGGGAATGTTGGTGACTAGCAGTTTACAATTTTACCGAAATTTTGAAGAGAGATATTGTATGCCAAAAATTTCAACGCCACTTATTACGAAGTTTCGAAGGGGAATAACTGCTACATGTATCCAACGTCCACTTTTAAACTCCATGAAGAATATCCAACTTCTGCTGCAGTATTTAAAATCCAACATCCATCTTAGAGTATAATTGGTATAGTCCATTGTATTACTGAGACGACTTATCCCTGTGTGGCTTAGGGGCCGGTCATAAATGACGTCACGCACCTAGGGGGGAGGGGGTCACACTTTTGTGACGATGCGTGACGAGGGGGAGGGAGGGGGTTGAAGAAATGTGACGTCACATCAAAAGGGTAAATTAGAATAAAACTTCCACTGAAATATTCGGTCACTTACAATTTATTTAATGATTTTTATTTATTTTTTAAAATCAGTTCTTCTCAAAGTACCGGTCAGTAGGCCATCAGACGCCGGTCGGCGTAAGTTATCAAGAAATGAAAATTAAATCTAATTATAATCCGTAATTTTGAGAACTCATGTGAATGTATGAAATTGTTACCCTGCGTCGTTTGATGTTGACATGAAAGCATTTGTGATGTCACTGTTTGGTTCTCTCTTGGCATTAGTCGACGAACGTTTTTGCCCGTTACACCAACATATACAAGTTTCTGTGTGCGTTACCCCCCCCCCTAGACTCGAGGTCCTGCTCACATGACTCGGGGATTTGGGGGAGCGTCGTTAGCACCCCCTCCCCCGAAAATGCAACTGGTGAGTTTTACAAGCATGACAAGCGTCTAAAAATGATCTGAATAGGATCTATATAAATAATTCTCTTTGAAGCTTTTATGTATTTGGTTATATAACAAATGAAAATGTCCTTGAATTTGATAAGTAATTGATGTTGATCTAAAATAAAATATCAATAAATTTCAACGTTTTTCTTTCGAATGTCACTTGATTTTAGTTCTCAGAATTCTACTCACAATATGAGTGATTAAAATCACTATTTTTTAAATAATTGAAAAAATCGAAATAATTGTCAGAAAATTTAAATCAATATTGAAAATTATTTAAATGGTAACTACGATTGTGTCGCATTTTCCAATATTTTTCAGCTTAACACATATTTAAATGTTTTATTTTAACACATAATGTTCATTCACTACCATGGTACTTATTCAGCACAGTCGGAATGAGCTTTTCGACGTGTAGCTGCCTCCTCATCGGTTTGAAGTGCAATTCGATTTTTCAGCATTAATTTTAGCGAGGGTTTCCTGAGGTTGTTTAGCCCGCCATCTTGCTTGACGTTCTCTTCCTAACCTGCGCTTCCTCTCCATTGGATCTTCGCCCCCTTCCGTTTCTACAGTCCAAAACAATGAATACGAAAATAGTTAAATATATATAAAAGTTAATTATTGTTCTGGTACTTACAAATATATTTTAGAGGATATTTGAAATCAATTAATATATATGCAGAATTTCAATGATGTGTAGGTTTCAGATTGTGAAAGATAACCTAAAAATAACAGTAAACGTTAAGGACTGTGACAACACTATGCTTTTTTTTTAAAAATCATAATCATTTTGGTTTCCAGATTAACATTAACATTAACAAAACAACGCACGAACCTTTGACGTCAGCATTTGCGTTGTAAACAGTGCTGCCAGCGCTAGTTTATTTAATCATAGTGTGCTTTGAGCGTTAAGGAATGAGTGAGTCAGTGATAATTGAGGGTGTTGCGCCGCGGGTTCAGCTAGTGTTGACAATAAAGGGGTAAAAGAACGGGCACAAACAGACATTTTTAAATATAAAAAAAAACAATGTTTTCGCTGGGGCTTGAATCCAGGACCATCGACGTATGAGGCGGACGTGATAACCAGTACACTACGAATCTCACATTTACTGTGAAGGAACAATGCAAGTGAACGCAAGTGCATTGTTGCCACCCACTCCCACCCCCTTTTTTCCATTTCATCCCACCACGCTTGCCAACAGTGTTTAGTTGACCCGAGCCGGTTGCACATACTTGCAGCTTCTTGCCTCGCATGGTCCCATGAAGAGAAGTATATATATATAGATAGATAGTGTGGAGGGTGTTTAATGTTAATCTGGTAGCCAAAATGATTATCCAATTTTTAAAAAATGCAGAGTGATGTACCTTAGCGTTAGGCCACAGTCAGCGATAATTGAGCGTAAATTATATATATGATTATTCGCGAGCTTAATCGGGAAGGATAATCACATCAAATGGTTTTTGAAATTTCCGCTGCATTGTTCGTTAGCTGTCTTGCTATGCCTTGGAAACTAGAAAATTTTTTAAAAAATATATATTATATAAAACAAGCCGAAATCATACTTAATGTTATAGGACTTTAAGCCATGTAGGGGCTCATTTTGCTATCACGTGAGTATAGGGAAAATCACGTCAAAACGGGAAGAGAATGCACCGGTACCTGGTGAAATGCATTAAAAAAATACCTGCCGGTCGTCTAATACGAACAAGTTTGAGAAGCACTGGCTTACAATTTATTTAATGCCGTTTTACATATCTTCACGCGTATTATGATATTACAATGTAGACATACACTAAATAAATAATTAAATTACAAAAAAAATTCTTTGAAACATACGCATTTTCAATTTGAAAATTTGGTGGGTTTTTTTTTGTTTTGTATTGTTTTTTGTTGGTATTTTTTTTGTTGTGTTTTTTGTTTGTTAGTTTTTTTTTGTTTTTTTTTGGGGGGGTGGGGTCAAATCTTTGTGACCTATTTATGGAGGGGGGGTCTAACTTTTTGTGACGACGCGTGACGAGGGGGGAGAGGGTGAAAAATCGGTCAAAATTGCGTGACGTCATTTATGGACGGCCCCTTATATAACAATACCGACAACAATTATTTATTTTACGTACATTAAATGTCTTCATTTTTTATAAAATTGTCGATGTCAACATGATATGGAACAAGCCATACATTAAAGCAAGTCCGTGTTATTAATTAAAGTAATTTGTTTACAAAGCAACTAGCAGGCCAAAAGATCCGTCTTTAAAATTTACTTTAACTTCTAGCTCCCACCCACAATCTATCCCAAAAGGCTTGAGTAACTTCCGTTTCTGCAATGAGTAATTGCAGCCCAGTTGTTTCTCATTCAATCTTGCAGAAAATGAAAATTAGCTTCATTTATGGCTGATCACTTTCAGAGTTTTTTTCCCTTCTGATTGCATTAAAATCAAAGATAGTTTTAAAATTTCTTTTACAGATATGAAATGTGTGATTGCGAAGTCTCCATCCATTTCAGGACATGCCGTTATAACCTCCTTTCACTTGGACATGCCGTTATAACCTCCTTTCATTAGGACATGCCGTTATAACCTCCTTTCATTAGGACATGCCGTTATAACCTCGTCTCACTAGGACATGTCGTTATAACCTCCTTTTCACTAGGACATGCCGTTATAACATCCTCTCAATAGGACATGTCGTTATAACCTCCTTTCATTAGGACATGCCGTTATAACCTCATTTCATTAGGACATGCCGTTATAACCTCATTTCATTAGGACATGCCGTTATAACCTCATTTCATTAGGACATGCCGTTATAACCTCCTTTCATTAGGACATGCCGTTATAACCTCATTTCATTAGGACATGCCGTTATAACCTCATTTCATTAGGACATGCCGTTATAACCTCCTTGCACTAGGACATGCCGTTATAACCTCATTTCATTAGGACATGCCGTTATAACCTCATTTCATTAGGACATGCCGTTATAACCTCATTTCATTAGGACATGCCGTTATAAACTCATTTCATTAGGACATGCCGTTATAACCTCATTTCATTAGGACATGCCGTTATAACCTCATTTCATTAGGACATGCCGTTATAACCTCATTTCATTAGGACATGCCGTTATAACCTCATTTCATTAGGACATGCCGTTATAACCTCATTTCATTAGGACATGCCGTTATAACCTCATTTCATTAGGACATGCCGTTATAACCTCATTTCATTAGGACATGCCGTTATAACCTCATTTCATTAGGACATGTCGTTATAACCTCATTTCATTAGGACATGTCGTTATAACCTCATTTCATCAGGACATGCCGTTATAACCTCATTTCATTAGGACATGTCTTTATAACCTCATTTCATTAGGACATGCCGTTATAACCTCATTTCATTAGGACATGCCGTTATAACCTCATTTCATTAGGACATGCCGTTATAACCTCATTTCATTAGGACATGCCGTTATAACCTCATTTCATTAGGACATGCCGTTATAACCTCATTTCATTAGGACATGTCGTTATAACCTCATTTCATTAGGACATGCCGTTATAACCTCATTTCATTAGGACATGCCGTTATAACCTCATTTCATTAGGACATGCCGTTATAACCTCATTTCATTAGGACATGCCGTTATAATCTCCTTTCACTATGACATGTCGTTATAATCTCTTTTCACTATGACATGTCGTTATAATCTCCTTTCCCTATGACATGTCGTTATAACCTCATTTCACTAGTACATGCCGTTATAACCTACTTTCACTAGGACATGCCGTTATAACCTCCTTTCACTAGGACATGCCGTTATAACCTCCTTTCACTATGACATGTCGTTATAACCTCCTTGCACTAGGACATGCCGTTATAACATCCTTTCCCTATGACATGTCGTTATAACCTCATTTCACTAGTACATGCCGTTATCACCTACTTTCACTAGGACATGCCGTTATAACCTCCTTTCCCTATGACATGTCGTTATAACCTCCTTTCACTAGGACATGCCGTTATAACCTCGTCTCACTAGGACATGTCGTTATAACCTCCTTTTCACTAGGACATGCCGTTATAACATCCTCTCAATAGGACATGTCGTTATAACCTCCTTTCATTAGGACATGCCGTTATAACCTCATTTCATTAGGACATGTCGTTATAACCTCCTTTCATTAGGACATGCCGTTATAACATCCTCTCAATAGGACATGTCGTTATAACCTCCTTTCATTAGGAAATGCCGTTATAACCTCATTTCATTAGGACATGCCGTTATAACCTCCTTTCATTAGGACATGCCGTTATAACATCCTTTCATTAGGACATGCCGTTATAACCTCATTTCATTAGGACATGCCGTTATAACCTCCTTTCATTAGGACATGTCGTTATAACCTCCTTTCATTAGGACATGCCGTTATAACCTCATTTCATTAGGACATGTCGTTATAACCTCCTTTCATTAGGACATGTCGTTATAACCTCATTTCATTAGGACATGCCGTTATAACCTCATTTCATTAGGACATGCCGTTATAACCTCATTTCATTAGGACATGCCGTTATAACCTCATTTCATTAGGACATGTCGTTATAACCTCCTTTCATTAGGACATGTCGTTATAACCTCATTTCATTAGGACATGCCGTTATAACCTCATTTCATTAGGACATGCCGTTATAACCTACTTTCACTAGGATATGCCGTTATAACCTCATTTCATTAGGACATGCCGTTATAACCTCCTTTCAATAGGACATGCCGTTATAACCTCATTTCATTAGGACATGCCGTTATAACCTCTTTTCAATACGACATGCCGTTATAACCTACTTTCACTAGGACATGCCGTTATAACCTCCTTGCACTAGGACATGCCGTTATAACCTCTTTTCAATAGGACATGCCGTTATAACCTACTTTCACTAGGACATGCCGTTATAACATCCTTTCCCTATGACATGTCGTTATAACCTCCTTTCACTAGGACATGCCGTTATAACCTCCATTCACTAGGACATACCGTTATAACATCCTTTCACGAGGACATGCCGCTATAACCTCCTTTCACTATGACATGCCGTTATAACCCCCTTTCACTAGGACATGCCATTATAACCTCCTTTCAATAGGACATGCCGTTATAACCTTTCCCTAGGACATGCCGTTATAACCTCCTTTCACTAGGACATAACATAACCTCCTCTCACTTGGACATGCCATTATAACCTCCTTTCACTGGGACATGCCGTTATAACCTCCTTTCACTATTAAATGCCGTAATAACCTCCTTTCACTATGACATGCCGTTAAAACCTCCTTTCACTAGGACAACACACACAGCTATGACAACACACACAGCTATGACAACACACAAAGCTATGACAACACACACAGCAATGACAACACACACAGCTTTGACATCACACACAGCTATGACAAAACACACAGCTATGACAACACACACAGCTATGACAACACATACAGCTATGACAACACACACAGCTATAACAACACACACAGCTATGACAACACACACAGCTATGACAACACACACAGCTATGACAACACACACAGCTATGACAACAAACACAGCTATGTCAACACACACAGCTATGAAAACACACAGCTAGACAACACACACAGCTATGACAACACACACAGCTATGACAACACACACAGCTATGACAACACACACAGCTATGACAACACACACAGCTATGAATGCATTTATCGATGACACAACGTGTGGCTATAAATAAATTTCCTTATGACAGGACATGCAGCAATAAACCCTTTTGACTTATAACAGGACATGTAATATACACACTTTTGACTTATAACAGGACATGCAGCAATAAACCCTTTTGACTTATAACAGGACATGTATCTATACACACTTTTACTTATTTGACAGCATACCCTATAACAGGACATGCAGCAATAAACCCTTTTGACTCATAAACAGGACATGAATAAACTTTTGACATAACAGGACATACATACACTTTTGACTTATAACAGGACATGCAGCAATAAACCCATTTGACTTATAACAGGATATGTAACTATACACACTTTTGACTTATAACAGGACATGCAGCAATAAACCATTTTGACTTATAACAGGACATGCAGCAATAAACCCTTTTGATTCATAACAGGACATGTAACTATACACCCTTTTGACTTATAACAGGACATGTAACTATACACACCTTTGACTTATAACAGGACATGTAACTATACACACTTTTTATTATAACAGGACATGTAACTATACACCCTTTTGACTTATAACAGGACATGCAGCAATAAACCCTTTTGACTTATAACAGGACATGCAGCAATAAACCCTTTTGACTTATAACAGGACATGCAGCAATAAACCCTTTTGATTTATAACAGGACATGCAGCAATAAACCCTTTTGACTTATAACAGGACATGTAACTATACACACTTTTGACTTATAACAGGACATGTAACTATACACACTTTTTTATTATAACAGGACATGTAACTATACACCCTTTTGACTTATAACAGGACATGTAACTATACACACTTTTTATTATAACAGGACATGTAACTATACATACTTTTTATTATAACAGGACATGTAACTATACACACTTTTGACTTATAACAGACATGCAGCAATAAACCCTTTTGACTTATAACAGGACATGCAGCGATAAACCCTTTTGACTTATAACAGGACATGCAGCAATAAACCCTTTTGATTTATAACAGGACATGCAGCAATAAACCCTTTTGACTTATAACAGGACATGTAACTATACACACTTTTTATTATAACAGGACATGTAACTATACACACTTTTTATTATAACAGGACATGTAACTATACACAATTTTGACTTATAACAGGACATGCAGTAATAAACCCTTTTGACTTATAACAGGACATGCAGCAATAATCCATTTTGACTTATAACAGGACATGCAGCAATAAACCCTTTTGACTTATAACAGGACATGCAGCAATAAACCATTTTGACTTATAACAGGACATGCAGCAATAAACCCTTTTGATTTATAACAGGACATGCAGCAATAAACCCTTTTGACTTATAACAGGACATGTAACTATACACACTTTTGACTTATAACAGGACATGTAACTATACACACTTTTTATTATAACAGGACATGTAACTATACATACTTTTTATTATAACAGGACATGTAACTATACACACTTTTGAATTATAACAGGACATGCAGCAATAAACCCTTTTGACTTATAACAGGACATGCAGCGATAAACCCTTTTGACTTATAACAGGACATGCAGCAATAAACCCTTTTGACTTATAACAGGACATGCAGCAATAAACCCTTTTGACTTATAACAGGACATGTAACTATACACACTTTTTATTATAACAGGACATGTAACTATACACACTTTTTATTATAACAGGACATGTAACTATACACACTTTTGACTTATAACAGGACATGCAGTAATAAACCCTTTTGACTTATAACAGGACATGCAGCAATAAACCCTTTTGACTTATAACAGGACATGCAGCAATAAACCCTTTTGATTTATAACAGGACATGTAGCAACAAATCCTTTTGACTTATAACTGGACATGTAACTATACACACTTTTTATTATAATAGGAGATGTAACTATACACACTTTTTATTATAACAGGAAATGTAACTATACACACTTTTGATTCATAACAGGACATGCAGCAATAAACCCTTTTGACTTATAACAGGACATGTAACTATACACCCTTTTGACTTATAACAGGACATGTAACTATACACACTTTTGACTTATTACAGGACATGTAATTAACTATACACACTTTTACTATAACAGGACATGTAACTATACACACTTTTACTATAACAGGACATGTAACTATACACACGTTTGACTTATTACAGGACATGTAACTAACTATACACACTTTTACTATAACAGGACATGTAACTATACACACTTTTGTCTTATTACAGGACATGTAACTAACTATACACACTTTTGACTTATTAAAGGACATGTAACTAACTATACACACTTTTACTATAACAGGACATGTAACTATACACACTTTTGACTTATAACAGGACATGTAACTAACTATACACACTTTTACTATAACAGGACATTTAACTATACACACGTTTACTATAACAGGACATGTAACTATACACACTTTTACTATAACAGGACATGTAACTATACACACGTTTACTATAACAGGACATGTAACTATCGTAATGTCGTACCGATGGTCACGGGTTCGAATCCGTGTGAAGGCAAGGGCTTGTTCCCGCGGCCTAGGGAGTCCCTGAGTCACCCCGCTCCGAATGGGTACCTAACACTTAGTGTTAGGCGGCTGGGTAATGCGTGGAACCCACAAAGCCGTGGCCTGTGAATGCTGCATCACTTGCCAACAGATCATCTGTCATGGTCTGTGGACGCAACTATCTTCTGCATAGAAGGAGCGTCTGTATAACTGTATAGATAAGATAAGACACACTTTTACTATAACAGGACATGTAACTATACACACTTTTACTATACCAGGACATGTAACTATACACACTTTTACTTTAAGTGATACTAATCATATTTTACTATGACAAGGCTTGATTAAAAAATCACAATAGTATGCACTTTTAAAATTGATTTCAAATGGCATAATGGGTTAAGGGGCCGTCCATAAATGACGTCACACGATTTTTGCAGATTTTTACCCCCCCCCACACCGTTCCAATTTGTCCAACTTAGGACCCCCCCCCCGTTTTTTTTCCCAATAAGACTTCACAAAGCTTTGACCCCCCCCCTTTTAAAGCCGTATTTTCTAATTGAAAATTAGCATGTTTCAAATCACTTTTTTGTCATTTGAGTATGTACTTAGTGTACGGCAGCAATCTACTAATTTAACAGGTGTGAAGCCATTGAAAACGGCATTTAAAAAATTGTAAGCAATCAAATATTTAACTAGAACTTTTATTTACAGTTGCGCGTTTTGATGTGACGTCACATTTCTTAAACACCCCCTCCCCCTCGTCACACATCGTCACAAAAGCGTGATACCCTCACCCCCCCTAGGCGTCTGACATCATTTTTGGACGGCCCTTATGCCTAAGCTGTCTAAATAAAGATCTGACACTGAATGGTATGGTAACAACAAATAGATGATGCACAAGTGCACGACTTACTTTCCACCAGGAATAACGCTTTCAGTTCTTGTCATCTTAAGCAAACTAATACTGATATTGCCCGAAACATGGATGTCCGTGAAACTTCATACAAAACATGTCGCGCGCACGTCCATGGTCAATTGTCCTTTTTGTATTAGCTATATTATATTATATCTTCGTGTTATGCGATAGTTGAAATTCAAGGCTGGAAATGACAACCTAGCGCCAAAGCTCCACCTTGCACCCTTATCCTGAATTACGTCACTTCTATTAGGTATATCCATCAGTGAAGCAACCTCTGGCAGGTCATACAACCTGCCACTGTGTTGATTGTAATCTGATCGAAGCTTGCCAAGAAACAGAGAAGAAACTCCAGTTGACATGTTAGAATTTATTCAAACACGGACCATTGAACCCACACCAGATAATTACTTGCTACAATAAATCATCTCCAAAAAAATGTCTCGCGTTTCACTTTATCGTCCTGACGTGTCCACTCCAGGATTTTATTACTTTGGAGTCTAACGTGTATCACGATTTGATATTTATATTTTATAGTAAAGAATATGAGGATCCAGGTTTTAATGATATTATTATTTGGATTTCACCGCAGCTAAGTATTTATTTTTTTATATTCGTTTTATTTGTGTACTACTTGTTCGTTGAAGAAGGCTCTTTGCCGAAACGTTCGCTGTTTTTGTTACGTCCTGTCAAGCTCACTCATACCCTGTTTACATATTATCGATCTACTACTCTATAAGCCTGATTGCAGTCTCACCCACGATGATATTATAAATAGCTTTCTGTTGGTGTATGATCTAATATTGAATATTAGTTTTAACCCAACATTCTGAAACATGGTAACATGGAGCGAAGAACTCCGGTGAACCTAAATGAACCTACCACGTGGAATAAATCCAGTAGCCCCGAGCCTAGTGCTCTTTATGGGTCTTCCTGGAAGACCCTCTCAGCTAGCTGGGCCCCCAAAAGGACGTAACAGCTGAGAAACCCCATCGGAAGCGGTCGCTTCTGAAGCGGCCACCTGGGCATCCAAGACAGACAGTCGAAAATGCCCCCCCCCCACTAAACTGACCTCACAAGGAGGGGTGGAATTCCCTACTACGACCCGCTACCACTTTGGCGCCACCCCGGCAAATCACACGAGTCTCAATGGTTAGAACCGCCGCTAAGAACTTCGATAACCCTTTATAAACTATTCTCACGCTGTTCGAAAACATTAATTATTGGCTCGTGTACAAACGCGGTGCTCAAATTAATGAGAGGAGGACGAGATTCTATTATGAAAAGAAGCACCTAGAAAAGATGTTACAATAAGATGTAAATGGATTGCACATACCAGTATCTCATCCAGAGGCATCACTAGGGTTGGTGTCACCCGGGGCGGTAGCTCATGGTGTCACCCCTTCACGACTGAAGGGGCCATCCAAAAATGACGTCACGCGATGTTGCCGATTTTTACCCCACCCTTCCCCCCGCGTCATACTTTGTCACAAATAAACTTAGAGCCCCCACCCATTATTTTACGAAATGACGTCACAAAGCCTTGACAACACCCCCCCAAGCCCGTACTTTTCTCAATAAAAATTAGCATGTTGCAAATTATTTTTCTTCATTGAAATAATATGTATTTAGTGTTAGACTGCACTCTAATATCATAACACGCGTGAGGCCATTGAAAACGCAATTATATAAATGGTAAACAATCAAATATTTAAGTTGAACTTTTATTTAAAGTTGCGTGTTTTTGAATGTGACGTCACATTTTTTTTAAAAACACACCCCTCCCCCTCATCACACATCGTCACAGACGAGTGACCCCTATCCCCCCTATGCCGGATTAAAAAGGGGGGGGCTGAACGGGCTAAAGCTAGGGGCCCCTGCCCTAATAATTTAAGGTTCCCCAAACTTATTATAAATTATAGTGTATAATAAAGATGCAGATAAATGTTTGTATGAATCCCTGAAAATGCCTTGGACAGTCATACGGCAATGCGGCAAATATGAGTAGGAAGTATAACGGAAACCAGGCTATTCTTTATGAGATGTGCAGTGTTGCTCATTATGTGCCGTGCACAGCTAATTCTATTAATTTGGTTGGGAAAAGTGCAGCAGGTTGTCCTGCTGCAGTCAGATTTTTTTGTCTTCTGCAAAATCTTTATACCCGGCTTGTTGCATCTACTCATCGTTGACAGGTACTTCAAAAACACATGAAATTGATACATGTTAACAAAGCCTTGTCTGACACAAGATGGTTAGCCTGACATGATGCTGTAAGGTCTGTTAATAACTCATACCATGAGAATATCGCAGCACTGGAAGAATTAGCAACAAACGAAAATCAGCCACGTGACTGTCGACTTGAAACAGAAGGATTTCTAAAGGAACTTGAACAACTGGAAGTCGCTATTTACTTTAATTTTGAGTTTGTTAAAAGACAGCATTCTTAATTTGATTACTATGAAGACAAAGGAAAAGACAAGTCCGTGGTAAAAAAAGAGTATAAACAATCTTCAATGCTATTTAAAAAAAATTAAAAAATGAAAGCGTCAGACAAAAATTCACGGTTGAGGTATTTCTGGTAATCATTGACAAACTTTCTTAAACCCTACAACATCAGTTAGGCGCATATAAAGAGATCCATGAGAAATTTGGCTTTCATACAAACCTAAATGAGCTCAGCAATTTCGCCATCCGATGGGCAGCAGCCAAGTTAATGGAAGAATATTCAAGCGATTTCGAAGACTGCTTGCCTTCAGAATTAGTCCAATTTTCAGAACTCTTTAAAAAGTTATTGTCCAGACCCAGGAACAGGGTAAGGAAAATGAAGTAGCCCAATGCGAAACTCAAAACACGTGCACAGAGCTAAAAATTTTGCTGCTTTTGAAGGAGCTAAATTTCACACAGTCCTTTTACAAATGTACACATCGCACTTCGCATCTATCTTTCAATGATGACATCAAACTGCAGCTGAGAGCGATACTTTTCAAAGTTGAAAAGAATATAAAATGAGTAAAAATTTGCATGGGACAACAAAGACTGAGTATGCTCTAATGAGCATTGAAAAGGAACTTGTAAGCTTACTTAGCTTTACTGACTTGATTGAAAACTTCGCCATGAGAAAAATTCGCAAACTAAAGTTGTAGCTTGAAATAATAATAGTACATATTTTTCAATATTTATTTTATTTCAAATAGAGAAAACAATTTCTTTACCCCATGAAAAAATAAGTTTTTAAAAATATATATCTTAAAATACGGAATGACGCGTAATATTTTTTGTAAGCAGGCTCGTTCGTAACCACGAACTGCGTAAGTCGGGATGGGACTATCGTAACCGGAGGACTACCTGTATATAAACATGTCTATGTTTTTACGCGTTTAATAAAAAAATATATAAAATGAAACATTAACTCAAAGATATTGAATTCATAATTTTCCTCTAGAAAAACATCAACAAAGAAAACCCAACCTTTTAATTTGTAAAAATCGTAATCCCCCCCATCCCACTGTGGTGGAGGGAGTCGTGAGGTGGGATTCGTCCATGATGTCGTTGTGTCCAAGCCCAAATGGCTTTATATCTTTTAAAACATAAGACATTGCCTCTTTCATGTCCAGCCTTTTTTTATAGATCTCTCTGCTGCGACTGTTTCTTTTCTTTTTTTTCCTAATTTGTTTTAATGTTATTTGTGTGTTGGGACTGTTTTATTATTGCAAGTTAACCGATATTTTTTAAATAAAAGTTTTCGCGTTTAAACGTATTTCATTGTATTTCTTAATTTCTTTCTATATGAAAAAATGTCTTCTTTTTTTTTGACATCAAAATCGTACACGGTAAAATTTTAAGCTCGGGTGTCTCCTCCCTGATGTGTGTCACTCGAGGTGGCCCTCTCCCCTCGCTAGCGACGTCACTGATCTCATCTAGACTTCCAGCAAAAGCCAATTTAGCCGATGTCTAAAAACATGAAAAAAGAAAAGATTATGTATAACAGGGATCGGGAAACTATGGCTCACGAGCAAAATGGGGGTCTATTGATGGCTGAATCTGGCTCGCAGACAAATGTTCGATTTAAAATAAGAAAAACCCGTAAAAAACCAAGTTTTTGACTATAAATCCTTTATGTACGAGAAGAATTTAAAAGAATGTTCATTATAATACGCAGCGCCAGACCATCCAGAAATACAAAATTGCAGTCGTGTCGTAAAACGTGTTTAATATAATGCGCACCGATCAGGAATATGTTTATAAAAAGAGCTGTCAATAAAATACGCACCTTATTGCGCGACAGAAAGGTTGTTCAATATAATACGCACCGCGACGCTCTATCTCAAAAAATAGCATGATACATAGGAATAAAAAAATAATCTAAAAAATCAATAATTTAATTACGGTACATGCGATCGATCTGAAATTTTGATACATTGTTTTTATCATCGGTACGAAACTGCCTGCAAAATTTCAGCTCGCTATCTTGCGAGCAAGTGGGTTAAAAATCGATCAAACGTTTTGGCGACAAGCAAGCAAGCAAGCAAGGTCCGCCGCAGACACCACGAGTTAATATAAAGGATTTAAAAAACAACAATTTTTATACTCCTTTGATCTACATATTAATTGCGTATCAAAATAAAATAATAATAATAATAAGAAGAAAATAATAAAAATACGTCTCCACCCCTGCAGGAAGCTTAACCTCACCACGTATCAATCAGACTATTTGTGTTGACATTACACAAAAAGCTGACATTTACTTGAATTTTTAGTTTTAAACATAATGTAAGAGTATGGCTCTCACAGAATTACTTTTCAAAATATGTGGTGTTTTATGGCTCTCTCAGACAAAAAGTTTCCCGACCCCTGATGTATAAGGTCAGAGTTCATCAATATACCCAATGACGACTGCCGTCGACTGCATGACACGTTTAAAATGTCTATTTTTTTAGAAACTTGCTGTCTGTTTAATAATTTAGCATCATCCCCACTTCTCTTTCCACATTCGTGTGCCGCCACTGCAAAACAGCTGCCATTCTGATCTCTGCTTATAAAATTCTGTTGTTTTTGTTTTTTTGTCATAATGTGTTATGTGTCTTAGCTGGTTATCGACGGTCTGGGCCTAAACGGTCGACACGATCCAGACCAATTCTCAACTTTTCAGACGGCCTCAAGAGCCACTCAGGTCGGTGAACTTCCGACAATTGACGAACGTTTCGGAACACAAAGAATCAATTTGGCAAGTGCGGGCGAGCACCCTGGTTTTCTGTGGCCTACCTCATACTCCTCAACCCTTCCGCCCCGTCCCCAATGGAGCAAGACCTCAACATCCGCCATATTCCATCTGGTAGAAGCTGTTATTGTGGTGAAATGTTTCTTCCAACTTATGCAGAATTGATTTCAAGAGCCAGATGCAGGATGTCACATTAAAAAAACAAAGAATGGTTCAAGAGTATAATAGAAGCCGGAGATTCATTGTATAAGATAAGTAAGGGATTCGGGGAATAAGAGAAGAAAGAGGTTCGGNGGAATAAGAGAAGTAAGAGATTCGGGGAATAAGAGAAGAAAGAGGTTCGGGGAATAAGAGAAGTAAGAGGTTCAGGGAATAAGAGAAGTAAGAGGTTCAGGGAATAAGAGAAGTAAGAGGTTCAGGGGATAAGAGAAGTAAGAGGTTCAGGGAATAAGAGAAGTAAGAGGTTCAGGGAATAAGAGAAGTACGTTGTTAAGGGAATAAGAGAAGTAAGAGGTTCGGGGGATAAGAGAAGTAAGAGGTTCGGGGGATAAGAGAAGTAAGAGGTTCGGGGGATAAGAGAAGTACGTTGTTAAGGGAATAAGAGAAGTGCGAGATTCGGATAATTAGAGAAGGACGAGATTCAAGTCAAAAGAGAAGTACGAGCTTGAGGAAATAAGAAAATTACAAGATTCAGGAAATAAGCGAATCACAAGATTCAGGAAATAAGCGAATCACAAGATTCAGGAAATAAGCGAATCACAAGATTCAGGAAATAAGCGAATCACAAGATTCAGGAAATAAGCGAATCACAAGATTTGTGGTTTAAGAGAAGTAGGAGATTCGGGGTAAAGGAACAGTACGAGATTATGGGGAAAATATTATTTTTTTAAATCATGGAATAAGAGAAGTGCGAAATTCATGGGAATTAGAGAAGCACGACATTCATATAATAGGATATTTAGGAAATAACCCTGGTAATAACTCGTTGATACTTCTTATTGAAAATTAATGTCTCGACAATATGTTTCAAGATAAATGTTTCGTCCTTTCGCACATCATGTTTAGTTCAGAGAACTATGGATCTACACCCCTGGATGTAAAGTGGACACATGTTATGGTCACTAAAGCAACGCCTTAAACCCAAATCAGATTTTAAATTATTTCTAAATTTATAATAGAAAATCTTAAATTGATTAATCATTTTGCACAGGTGGCGAGAAGCCTATGGAGCAGAGGTGTCCGAATTCCGGCCCGCGGGACAAATAAGGCCCGCGTTAAAATTTTAACGGTCCCTCGGCCTCGTCTAAAATAATTAATTGACTTACGGTGTTTTTCTTTGATGATTATATTTAATTTATAAGAAAAGCCAAAATTATATGTTATTTTAGCACCAAAAAAAACAACAATTAAATCAAACAATGGCAACACCAATGGTCGTTTATTGTTTACCAAAGTGTAAATTGATTTTAAAAGCCGATGAATTTATGTGCTGTTATGTGTACGAGATTCAAAGTCTTCTTCAAAGTCTTCCAATGCAAAACTTGTTGATGTAACATGATTTTTTTTAGCTGACTTGGAAAAAAAAACATGGTTTTGGTGTATTTTTAATTTTAACGACATCATAATTGTTTAAACAAACTATTTAGCCATAGTTTTTGTTTCAACACATTTTATTTATTTCAAGGTAAGTAGTATAAAATACACATCTTTATTCTATAATTTTGCCATTATTTATTCTTTTTTTCTCTAATTTCTAATGATGGAATAAGTCTCTATAACCCCTATCGTAATGTTCCCTTACTTCCACGCTAACTATCACTCTTACAAGTTACAAACTAAAAGCAATGTTATAATTAAACGCCTGTATCGCCGTCTCGTCATTTCTTGTTCCCTATCTTAATCCGGCCCCCACATACTTTTACTTCAATGGAACATGGTCCTCGTTGCTAAAAAATTGGACACCACTGCTTAAGACTGCATATAATCTTTAAAAGATTACTGCTCCGCAGAGAGACAAAGCCACAATTTAATTATACAGCAACTACATTCGACACTTCTGTTCCTAAACTAAACTACCCTTTCAACACATCTATTTCTCTTCTATACCATCACTAAACGTACTACTTGTTAACACGCACTAATCCTCTGGACAGAAAGGAACGCCTGCAACGTATAAGACAACACCACCTACCACCAACACTTCTGCGCTTTCCCTCCACTCTTCTGTGCGACCACTCATTGCCACTCCGCTCTTCTGTGCCACCACTCATTGCCACTCCGCTCTTCTGTGCCACCACTCATTACCAGTCCGCTCTTCTGTGCCACCACTCATTGCCAATCCACTCTTCTGTGCCACCATTCAATGCCACTCCACTCTTCTGTGGCACCACTCATTGCCACTCCGCTCTTTTGTGCCACCACTCAGTGCCACTCCAGCCTTCTGTGCCACCATTCAATGCCACTCCGCTCTTCTGTGCCACCACTCATTGCCACTCCACTCTTCTGTGCCACCATTCAATGCCACTCCGCTCTTCTGTGCCACCACTCATTGCCACTCCACTCTTTTGTGCCACCACTCATTGCCACTCCACTCTTTTGTGCCACCACTCATTGCCACTCCACTCTTTTGTGCCACCACTCAGTGCCACTCCGCTCTTCTGTGCCACCACTCAGTGCCACTCCACTCTTCTGTGCCACCACTCAATCCCACTCCTCTCTACCACCTTCACACCCCACTCATCCATTACTCCCCCTCCCTCACTGACTCGGGATGGGAGATAAGCCGTGAAAACTGTGAGTGCCATCAATCGGCTGTGGTCACTAGCCAAGAGAAACATTAGGCCAGTAAATTAATTATATGCCTACGCACTGACCACCGGTCATGATTAGTGGACCCCTGGAGCTCTCCGGCTAATGCATGGGTCACTAGATGAGGAAAACGCTTGGCAATACAATTGATTGGACTCCGAAATCACCCGAGCCTACTCCGTCTTTCCCACTCCCCCTAGTAGCAAGTCTGCAACATATATACAAAACCTACATGATACTCTTAATGCACAAATCTATAACGTCCTCCTATAATTATAATATGATAAATCTATTTCATACAACTTCACCCTATCTATATCACAGTATGCGTGCCTTTAATTGGTGCTACTTCATTCCACCTTTACCACGACATTTCTACATATAATCAATAAAAAAAATCTTCATGATACCTATGCAACAATGTATCTACCTCTAACTCATAATACTTCCTCCTACCTATACTTTGGAAAATCTACCTTTCATTCTTAAAACCTACTACTATCTATACCACGATGTATATACCTTTAATCATACAACATATCCTCATCTTTCTCATAACACGATATATCTTCATCTCGTATAATTTCATCCTTTCTATACCATGACATACTTAACCGTGAGATGGGGTGGGGTGAAATAACTTTTTGTCTTTTCATAGTACAAAAGTTCGGGTAAAAAAGCTTACACATTTTCAGTTGAAATATCTCCGTATTTTATTTTTATCACAGTATATCTTTGATTTGCAAGAGAAAAAAAATAATTGACTTACTAATAACTTTAATATTTATTTTGAATCTCCACATTTTGAAATATTTTCATTGAAAATAAATTATGAAAATTTCGAATTCCACAGCTCGTGGTGATTGGAGTGTTGGTGAAATAATTATAATTTATTGAAACAGAAAAAAAGTATTTTAAGATTTTTAAAATATATCAGTTCAAAATAATCTTTAGAATCAATTTTTCTCTACATTCAGTAAAGCTTACATTTGTTTATGCATTCGAAATCCTATATCAATGAACTGTCCATGTAGATGACCTCCCAAACAAGATCGTTCGCTAATGACACTGCCGTGTACTGATGGACAATTGCCGAAATCTCTTAACGGGAAAAACTACAAAACTATACTCAACTGGGACATGGAGTTCCAGTCTACTCAGTGCAAGATCTCGTCAGTTTTGAGCATAATAAAACCTCTACTCTACCCTACCCTTACAAACGTCAGGCCGTCAGCTTGAGTAAGTTTCCTCTGGGCGGTACTTTAGTGTTAATTTAAAAGTGAGGTTCGCTGGTACGAACATACTGACACTGCGCTGAGCCGGACAAAAAGGACCCTGGGGTTTATAAGGCAAAACCTCAGGATCGGAGACTCCAGTGTAAAAGAAACAGCTTATAAAGCCTTTTTTCCAGCTAAAATTTGACTATTATGTCTACAGTCTTGGACCCATACAACCAGAAAATCACAAACAGATTGGAGGCGGTCCAGCGATGGCAGCCCGCTTTGTTCTGAGCAGACACAGAAACACATCAAGTTTTGACAGCATGATAGAAACGCTGGGCTGGCTGGCCACCACTGAAAAAAAACGGAGACAGGCTAATAATGCTGATGAAAATAAAATTATTACTATTATTGTCTAGTCCTCTGCTCCGACAGAGTCGAGGTCGTGATAGGCAATGCAGGCTAATAAAACAAGGCACCAATACAGGAGCTGCTCGTTCCTGCCAGGGGCAGTTAGTGACATGAACACGCTGCCAAGAGAATCGGTTAAGTTAAAACAATCGCCACATTTGTGTCTATCGCCTCCTGTTCCCCATGCAACACCCATCTTCTAATACCCCGATGAACAGCCCTACTATAAGGCATCAAATTCATGGACTTGTATACAAAACAACAACTTTTATAAGGAGCCATAATGATCAGATTATTGATCGTGTGGGCTTTAATTTTAATAAACAGAAGGCCAAGTATCAACTTCCTTCCATCTTTTTTAAAAAATGCACACCTTTTATAGCGGGAATCAATTTTAATTCGGAAAATTCCAATCGATAAACGACTTTTTAAATGAGAAGGAATAGATTAGTGTGATAAAAGAATGTTGGCATTACAGGAATTGACAAGCGCATGGGCAGAAAATAAAGCTGTTTAACGAAGAACAGAGCCGAGAAGTAAACAAAACTGTGTAATTTTTACATTTCGGCTGATTTTAAATGTATAAAGCTTGAAAAATGAAACGGATCAACTCATCGATTAATCGAAACATTGCTTGATGTATCTGTAATCGCTGCTTGTGGTGCCGAACATTGTTTGATGGATCTGTCACAGCTCCACAATCGCTACCTCTGGTGCAGAACACTGCTTGATGGATCTGTCACAATTCCACAATCGCTACCTCTGGTGCCAAACATTGCTTATCGTGTCTTCTTATCTATAAAGACGCTCCTTCTATGCAGAAGATAGTTGCGTCCACAGACCATGACAGATGATCTGTTTGGCAAGTGATGCAGCGCTCACAGGCCACGACTTTGTGGGTTCCACGCATTACCCAGCCGCCTAACATGTAGTTAGGTACCCATTCGGAGCGGGGTGACTCAGGGACGCCCTAGGCCCCGGGAACAAACCCTTGCCTACACACGGATTCGAACCCGTGACCATCGGTACGACAGTCCAGTGCGCTGCCACTCGACCACCGCGTCCCATTGCTTGATGGATCTTTCATAACGCAACAATTGCTACCTCAGGTGCCGATCATTGCTTGATGGATCTCTCACAACTCCACAATCGAACATTGCTTGATGGATCTGTCGCGACTCCACAATCGAACATAGCTTGATGGATCTGTCACAGCTCCACAATTGCTAACTCTGGTGCCGAACATTGCTTGATGGATCTGTCACAACTCCACAATCGCTACCTCTGGTGCCGAACATTGCTTGATGGATCTGTCACAACTCCACAATCGCTACCTCTGGTGCCGAACATTGCTTGATGGATCTGTCAAAACTCCACAATCGCTACCTCTGGTGCCGAACATTGCTTGATGGATCTGTCACAACTCCACAATCGCTACCTCTGGTACCAAACATTGCTTGATGGATCTGTCAAAACTCCACAATCGCTACCTCTGGTGCCGAACATTGCTTGATGGATCTGTCAAAACTCCACAATCGCTACCTCTGGTGCCGAACATTGCTTGATGGATCTGTCACAACTCCACAATCGCTACCGCTGGTGCCGAACATTGCTTGATGGATCTGTCACAACTCCACAATCGCTACCGCTGGTGCCGAACATTGCTTGATGGATCTGTCACAACTCCACAATCGCTACCGCTGGTGCCGAACATTGCTTGATGGATCTGTCACAACTCCACAATCGCTACCGCTGGTGCCGAACATTGCTTGATGGATCTGTCACAACTCCACAATCGCTACCGCTGGTGCCGAACATTGCTTGATGGATCTGTCACAACTCCACAATCGCTACCTCTGGTGCCGAACATTGCTTGATGGATCTGTCAAAACTCAACAATCGCTACCTCTGGTGCCGAACATTGCTTGATGGATCTGTCACAACTCCACAATCGCTACCTCTGGTGCCGAACATTGCTTGATGGATCTGTCACAACTCCACAATCGATACCGCTGGTGCCGAACATTGCTTTATGGATCTGTCACAACTCCACAATCGCTACCTCTGGTGCCGAACATTGCTTGATGGATCTGTCAAAACTCAACAATCGCTACCTCTGGTGCCGAACATTGCTTGATGGATCTGTCACAACTCCACAATCGCTACCTCTGGTGCCGAACATTGCTTGATGGATCTGTCACAACTCCACAATCGCTACCTCTGGTGCCGAACATTGCTTGATGGATCTGTCACAACTCCACA
Organism: Ampullaceana balthica; assembly: GCA_944989445.1. Classification (NCBI taxonomy): domain Eukaryota; kingdom Metazoa; phylum Mollusca; class Gastropoda; family Lymnaeidae; genus Ampullaceana; species Ampullaceana balthica. The sequence goes on along the minus strand of CALYLW010001370.1, from coordinate 19,592 downwards.
ATCGCTACCTCTGGTGCCGAACATTGCTTGATGGATCTGTCACAACTCCACAATCGCTACCTCTGGTGCCGAACATTGCTTGATGGATCTGTCACAACTCCACAATCGCTACCGCTGGTGCCGAACATTGCTTGATGGATCTGTCACAACTCCACAATCGCTACCTCTGGTGCCGAACATTGCTTGATGGATCTGTCACAACTCCACAATCGCTACCGCTGGTGCCGAACATTGCTTGATGGATCTGTCACAACTCCACAATCGCTACCGCTGGTGCCGAACATTGCTTGATGGATCTGTCACAACTCCCCAATCGCTACCGCTGGTGCCGAACATTGCTTGATGGATCTGTCACAACTCCACAATCGCTACCGCTGGTGCCGAACATTGCTTGATGGATCTGTCACAACTCCACAATCGCTACCGCTGGTGCCGAACATTGCTTGATGGATCTGTCACAACTCCACAATCGCTACCGCTGGTGCCGAACATTGCTTGATGGATCTGTCACAACTCCACAATCGCTACCGCTGGTGCCGAACATTGCTTGATGGATCTGTCACAACTCCACAATCGCTACCGCTGGTGCCGAACATTGCTTGATGAATCTGTCACAACTCCACAATCGCTACCTCTGGTGCCGAACATTGCTTGATGGATCTGTCACAACTCCACAATCGCTACCTCTGGTGCCGAACATTGCTTGATGGATCTGTCACAACTCCACAATCGCTACCTCTGGTGTCGAACATTGCTTGATGGATCTGTCACAACTCCACAATCGCTACCTCTGGTGCCGAACATTGCTTGATGGATCTGTCACAACTCCACAATCGCTACCTCTGGTGCCGAACATTGCTTGATGGATCTGTCACAACTCCACAATCGCTACCGCTGGTGCCGAACATTGCTTGATGGATCTGTCACAACTCCACAATCGCTACCTCTGGTGCCGAACATTGCTTGGTGGATCTGTCACAACTCCACAATCGCTACCGCTGGTGCCGAACATTGCTTGATGGATCTGTCACAACTCCACAATCGCTACCGCTGGTGCCGAACATTGCTTGATGGATCTGTCACAACTCCACAATCGCTACCGCTGGTGCCGAACATTGCTTGATGGATCTGTCACAACTCCACAATCGCTACCGCTGGTGCCGAACATTGCTTGATGGATCTGTCACAACTCCACAATCGCTACCGCTGGTGCCGAACATTGCTTGATGGATCTGTCACAACTCCACAATCGCTACCGCTGGTGCCGAACATTGCTTGATGGATCTGTCACAACTCCACAATCGCTACCGCTGGTGCCTTAGAACAAAATCAACCCTGATAGAGGAGAAAAATTAAAGCTTGCATGAACTGGCGCCGAGATGTTTTGTTACATCATAGATAGTAGAATAAGCTTCGTAGCAATGTGTGGGCGTATACATGACAGCAATATTTTAAAAAATCAAAATTAGTTAAACTTGTTATTTCGCAATGTTAACTTAAATCTTACGTAATTCAGTAATTTTACAAAGCTGATAATTTTATGCAAGTGTAACTGTTAATTATCCCTTACGTTACAAAACTGTACAAATATTAATGACCGTCAATAAAAAATTGTTTTCATATGATTAAATATTGATTGGGCAGTTCTCTTTTGTTAAAGACTATCCTGTTTCTAATTTTTTTAATAGAAATTTTTACAAGTTTTCCGATCGATAGAGATCAGTACGAATTACAAAAATTTGTTGATTTTAATTATTTTATTTTTAGCCGATCGCTCTAAACTTGTTGGTTGTGATTTTAGACAAACAAACAAAAATTCACTAGTGGCCAATCAGAGGCTCGCTAGGGTTGGTGTCAGCCCGGGGCGGCCGACCCGCGCCCCCCCCCCTCACGACGCCACTAGTGGCCATCAAGCTCTTTTTATTCATTCAATAATAGGAAGTTAAATTTGTATTAACTAAACACCCAGACGATGGTTGTTTCTTCACTGATTGGTTATATTTTGTATTAATTACTGTCGAAGCTTATTCTCAAGTGTACAGCAGCAATCATGGGCGTAGGGAAGGGGGGGGGAGCATTTGAGAAAAAAAAATTAATTTATTAAATGCATTAATAAATGTTGTATTTTAACTATTACAGCACTAATTTGTAAGTCTTATTAATTTCTAAGGCTTTTTTTCAACCCTTATTTTAGACTGAACTTGAATTTAATTGAAAATTGTACCTGTATGGCATTGCCAGTTAAAATATAAAAAAAGTGGGATTTTTTTTGCCCCCCCCCTGGAAAAATTCCTAGCGACGCCCATGGCAGCAATGCTCATTAGCACCAGCACTCAGTGCCGGATTTACCTATAAGCTACACAAGCTATTGCTTTGGGCCACAACTTTCTTGCCACCCCTACCCCCAAAAAAGTAAAATAAAATAAATAATCCTATATAATAATAGGCCATTTTCTGTGCGGTTATCGATAGCGATTGATACCTCAAACTCCTACACACTCCTACATCCAATCAGAAAAAATTAATCTCATTTTCATATTGAATACGCGTACGCGGACGTTCAAAGCGAGTTATTTTTGGTGTAGTATTTTTTACAAGACTTTATTTTGAGCGGTACGCGTTGGGATTTATAGTCAAAAACTTCGTTTTTTTCGAGTTATTTATTTAACTATAATGAATAGTATTTTTGAAGTGATGCAGATGTATGCCGGTGTTGGAGGGGAGTTACAACATGCCACCGAAACAGTGACGGGACGTCCTTGGACGGGCTTTGTTGCTCGTAACAAATAAAAAAAATTCGAGTGAGCAAATGTCATATTTGGCACTGACAGAATATGTAGACTTATAAATGGCCCCATATCTCAAATAGCTTAGGGCCTTATCAAGTCTAAATCCGAGACTGCCAGGACTAAAAAATATTATCCTATTACTTCTGACGTGTCTGCGATATACAACAGATCAGACCAAGACACCATTCGTTGTACAGCTGCACTGTTCTTCGTGTACAGCACTCGTAGATCATCCTACTTCTGATGTGTCTTACGACAAAAAATATACCTTACCAAGTATATAATTTTTTTTTGTACTTAGGGTCTGCGATAATACAATCATTCTACTACAAAATGGCCCTGTACTGCTATCCGCGTCTGTTCCCTCCTCCCATTCAAACTTCCTCTTCCAAAAAAAAATATATACACATCTAAAATATTCATTTTCTGTCGGGTGTATAGTGGTATGGGAGGCGACGAATAGGGAACACAGACATGGCGGCCTGATGGTGTTTTTATTTGGTTTGTGTGGCGGCACCCAAATAGACGATGCGACGACACGTGTTTGAAGTGACGCCCAGGCAAGATTGGAAACACCTAAAACACCATTGAACCGGCGGGGAAGAAATAACAAACACTGTTGACAGACGGTAATTAATTTCTCCTTTAAAAACATCAGTGCCTCACATCGGTTTGCCGCGACGTAAGATGATCTTTGAGGAGAGTAATGTAACTATTTGTAGTAGTTTCCAAACTTCACTTCGTTTTATCAAGAGTCAAAATTAAATTTTACTGATGTTATTATGATGTACAAAACTGTACACAATGCGGTTTGTCAGGACATTTGTTGTTGTTGTTGAGTACTGTTGTTTTTATTTTACAAACACTTCAACGAACAATGAAGCCGGTGGACGAAAATGGCAGTTACGTAATACGTAAATTCGCCCGCATCATCTGCGGGGAACTTCGGCTAAATTCGCCAACAATCAATTTTAAATATACATTATTTTTGTATATACATAATTCTTTTTTCCAATCACTTACATTTCTAACAATATAGTACACTAGATACTAGACCTGCCAGCCGAATCTTTTTTTTAAATTTCGGCTGGCTGACATTTTTTTTGTGTGCTGATATCCGGATTAGTCGGATTTCTCCGTTAATTGACATTTGCGGCTGATTTTCGGCTGATTACGAAATATTCGTCTGAAATTCGGCTGAAGCCTGGCTAATAATGAAGTAATAAAACTACAGCAATAAAACACTTTTAAAATACTTCAGAAAAAGTTTTATTATAAATTAAACAAAAAACAGTTTAAATGTTGTCCAACTACTAAAGTGCATGCATGCATTCCACTCATTCAGTTTCTGTCACTCAATACCTGATGGGAACTTAGAATATCAGTTTATATTTGTCATGAATGAAACAAACGCAGTGTAGTTTATCAGCTGTTAGGCTTGATCGTTTGCGGTTTATTATCAAACCAGCAACCTAAAACATGCACTCCACCGGTACAGATGATGCTGATGAGGATAGGTGATGACGAGCCAGTTGAGTAAGTTGTGAAAACGAGGATGATGCAGCACTGCTACGCCAGAAAGCGAGAACATCATGAAACTGAACAACAGGCGCCGTCAAATAGCTTGCAAGTTGCTTGAGAACTGACATCTTGAGAACTGACAGCTTGAGAACTGACAGCTTGAGAACTGACAGCTTGAGAACTGACAGCTTGAGAACTGACAGTTTGAGAACTGACAGTTTGAGAACTGACAGCTTGATCATCCGTATCATGTCATCATCGGCATTTGATGCAGTACAGATCTTTTTGATGTGCATTTTCACCAGTGGAATAGTTGATAAGTTTTGTATTGAAAAGCTGAAGAGATCAGTTAGGTCTTGCAATGACGGTGCGCTTTTGTTTACATTTTACGTGTCACTCTGAGCTCGGTCAAGCGAATCGGTGACCAGACTTTTCCCCTCTCCCACTCCCACCCACCCCTCCCCCCCTAGGGTTATGAAGCAAACTTGTGTTAAGACAGATTCAGTCTGTAAATGTTTGAAAATAATCAATACTGTTAGTTATGTCTCATATATAAGGGATTTATAGTCAAAAACTTTGTTTTACGGGTTTGTTTTATTACGAGTTATTTATTTTAACTATAATGAATAGTATGTTTGACGGGATGCACATGTATGCCGGTCGAGACGGCTGTTGGAGGGGAGTTACAACATGCCACCGAACAGTGGCGGAACGTCCTTGGACGGGCTTTGTTGCTCGTTAAAAAATAATGTCTTAGCTAGGGCTTGAACCCATTACCTTCCGCGTGTTTGGCGGATGTAATAACCACTACACTACGAAATTCTTGGTATTCTGTGAAGGAACAACAAAAGTGAACCCAAGAGGCATTGTTGGTCTCTATGACATCCCCCCCCCTCCGCGCCACCTTTGCTTGCCAACAACCATAAACTGAGTAGTCGACCCCAGCGATGTTCATTCGTCATGCTCATTTGCACATACTCGCTTTGGTGAATTATATTTATAGATATAGCGCATGAAATACAAGTAATATGAGTTAAACAACAGATAAGGAAGCGAAAATCCGGTTAAATATACTTTTCCTATGACGCGAAACGCACTTCTGATTCCACTCTGCCTATTGCAGTGCTTCACAAAAGTTGGGGTAGGATTTGTAAGATGCTCTTCCTTAGGTAAACTGTCGTTGTATTTACTCTTTGCAAACACTCTGCCTAGCCATTTGAAGGATTAGATAAGACACGCTGCCCTACCATCTGTAAGATAAGATGAGACACGCTGCCCTACCATCTGAAAGATATGATAAGACTCGCTGCCCTACGATCTGAAAGATATGATAAGACATACTGCCCTACCATCTGAAAGATATGGTTAGACACTCTGCCCTACCATCTGAAAGATATGATAAGACACGCTGCCCTCCCATTTGAAAGATAAGACACGCTGCTCTGCCACCTGAAAGATAAAATAAGATACGGTGCCCCACAATCTGAAAGATAAGATAAGACACGCTGCCCTACGATTCAATTCCAAAAGTACAGAAAACGACTCACACACCCACAAGAGAAAGCAGTCCCAACTATTATAATAGGCTAAGCTGGCATCACAGCTAACAGCTGAAGCGGCTGTTCTGTGGTATCGTTAAAGGTTCAGCAGATCGATATTGGACTGACTTTTAATAGCAGGACATAGTATGCCTTGATGAAAAATGCATACCGGCGAACCAGGAGGCTCACTCCTCGTCTCCTGGGAGGGGGTGGGGGAGGGAAACGATAAAGGTCAGTCCGGTTATAGCATCCAACGCCGTCTCCTCGTAGCGACTACTATTTTCAGCTTAATTTGATCAGCGATTTCACCGTTGCGGTCTTTCTGGGGAAACAATTTTCTACTTCCAGCGTTCTTTTTTTCTTGCCTTTGTTGAATCCACATTATTGCATTATTGACCGTTAATCGAGTAATGATTTGTCAAACATTATGGAAAGTCGTGCCCTAAGATCCATGATCGAAATTACCTAATTGTGACCAAAAATGATGTATGTGTGTGTGTGCTTTGAATTTAGAATCTCTGCATGGGTATATAAAATGTTACCTTATAGACGTAGCGGTCGAGTGTCACTTTGAAACGAAAAGACGGGTCGTCGCGAGAGAAGGAACCGAAACGAACTTTACCAAAACATGGTATTTATGTTTTGGCCTCTTAACAACTGAGCTAATTAAAATCTTAAGACCTTTCGTATACCAAACTGGGAGTTCACGTCGGTTGTTAAAAACGAACTTGTTGCAAACGTATAAGAACCAAGAGTAGCACTCTTAAGGACAACATTTTTGTTATTGTATTTTTTAAAATTTCAACTGGTAGACCCGAAAACGACTTTTAATTTCGTTTCTTAGCCTATACCATGCCTCTACTTTTGCAATACACTTTAAAGAGAGATATGGCGATATAAGAAAATATATATAAAAAACCAAGCAGATCAATCTTTGTCTTTCGGTGTCTTCAACTAATAGTTTTTTGTTGTTGTTTTTTAAATGAAAAATTCGTCAAAAAAATTGAGAACACATAGATGACGCCGCATGTTCGCCAGAAAAATGATGGCAGTAAGCTGTAGTCGAATGATGATTCTACAACATAAGCAAATTCAACTGAAATGCTATAAAGCAGGGAACAAGGGAAGAAATTTTTTAATTTAAAAAAACGTTTAAAAATCAAATTTTGACTTTAAATCCTTTATATACGAGACATAACTAAGAGAATGTTCATTATAATACGTATCGCACGACAATCCAAGAATCCGAAATTTTAGTTATGTCTCGTAAAACATGTTTAATATAATGCGCACCGATCGGGAATATATTTTTAAAAATTATCGTCAATTTAATACGCACCTTACCACACGACAGGAAAGGTTGTTCAATATAATACGCACCACGACACTAACACAAAAATTAACATGCTACACAGAAATAAATAGAGATAAACTAAATATTCATTAATTTAATTACAGTACATTCGATCAATCTGAAATTTTGATACATCATTTTTATCATTAGCATGAGTCTGCCTGCAAAATTTCAGCTTGCTAGCTTACGAGGAAGTGGGTTAAAATTCGATCCAAAGTTTTTTCGGCATTCAAGCAACCAAACTGTAAAAAAGTAATAAAAACTCGAATGAGTATTTAAACGCAATTTCCAACAAAAAAATTCCGATTTTTTTATTCAAGTTCAAGGGAAATCATTCTAATTACATTAAAAGTCATTTCAAATCAATAATTCTGAAACTAAACAAAACAATTGCTATCTACAAATTGCTGCTAAAATTACGGGAGTCAAACGAAAATAGATTTTTCAAAACTTCCTTCTCCAGCATTGTTCTAAATATTATTAGCTATCGTTTGGCGTTCGTTTCATCCCGATAGATGTTATGGTTGGCAAACAAGCGAGGCATCAAGTAGACGCCACGAGTTAATATAAAGTATTTAAAAAGTCAGCTTTCCTTACATTTATATTTTACACCTGCAGTGAGTTATTTTTTTAAAATTACTTTTACGTGTCAGGTGGGGTCAGAGAGACAGAAAGCTTGACTTTCCCCAATTGGGACTATTTCAGGTGGGGTCAGAGAGACAGAAAGCTTGACTTTCCCCAATTGGGACTATTTCAGGTGGGGTCAGAGAGACAGAAAGCTTGACTTTCCCCAATTGGGACTATTTCAGGTGGGGTCAGAGAGACAGAAAGCTTGACTTTCCCCAATTGGGACCATTTCATGTGGGGGCAGAGAGACAGAAAGCTTGACTTTCCCCAATGGGACCATTTCAGGTGGGGTCAGAGAGACAGAAAGCTTGACTTTCCCCAATTGGGACTATTTCAGGTGGGGTCAGAGAGACAGAAAGCTTGACTTTCCCCAATTGGGACTATTTCAGGTGGGGGCAGAGAGACAGAAAGCTTTACTTGCCTAATTGCGACTGTTTCACGTGGGGCAGAGAGACAGACAGCTTGACTTGTCCGAATTGGGACTGTTTCAGGTGGGGGCAGAGAGACAGAAAGCTTTACTTGCCCTAATTGGGACCGTTTCAGGTGGGGGCAGAGAGACAGAAAACTTGACTTGCCCCAATTGGGACTATTTCAGGCGGTGTCAGAGAGACAGAAAACTTTACTTGCCCATATTGCGACTGTTTCAGGTGGGGGAAGAGAGACAGAAAGCTTGACTTGCCTAATTGCGACTGTTTCACGTGAGGCAGAGAGACAGACAGCTTGACTTGTCCGAATTGGGACTGTTTCAGGTGGGGGCAGAGAGACAGAAAGCTTGACTTGCCCCAAATTGGGCTATCATGCACCTGTCAGCTTGTCATATTAATTTTCACCTTGCTACCGATTATAAGATTTAACGAAATTTCAGCATCCATCATTTTCATGCCCTCTGTTATTTTAATATTTTTTTGCGATTTGAATATAAACACAAGTAGTGGAGAATAAATAGCGAAATACTTTACTTTTGATCAATGCTATTTTTTAAACAGAATTATTTTTTCCTTTTACCCGCGGTTAGAGCAGTGGGCGGCGAACAGGGGTAAATTACACCATTTGGGTTAAAAGGGGAACTTTTGGGGGTAATGCAGACTCATTTCAGGTATATAAAATACGCTCGAGTTGGCCCCTCGGGGTGACGTCAATATAATTTATAGGTATATTTTTTATCAGGCAAAAAGTTCGCAGACTCTGGATTAGAGCAAACAGATGCCAAGCCATATTTTTGTAGCCCACTTTATAGAAAGAACTTACTCGAAAAACATAAATTATTTCTTTTGTATGTCTACACAGGGGAAAAAAGTAATAAAAACTCGAATGAGTATTTAAACGCAATTTCTAACAAAAAATTTCCGATTTTTTTTATTCAAGTTCAAGGGAAATCATTCTGATTACATTAAAAGTCATTTCAAATCAATAATTCTGAAACTAAACAAAACAATTGCTATCTACAAATTGCTGCTAAAATTACGGGAGTCAAACGAAAATAGATTTTTCAAAACTTCCTTCTCCAGCATTGTTCTAAATATTATTAGCTATCGTTTGGCATTCGTTTCATCCCGATAGATGTTATGGTTGGCGACAAATTGACAAAATACTGATATCTTTGTTTTGTTTTTTTCCCAGGAAAACCAGTAAACCCTTTCGATTTTTTAATTTATTTTTTTTTGCCCGTGCACATCCTTGGGACCTCCTTAACATATCTACAAAAGATCCAGTGGCGTAGCTAGAACTTTTGCCGCCCGGGGTGGTCTCCAATTTTTAGGGGGCGGCCATAAATGACGTCACGCCTATGGGGGGGGGTCACAAATTTGACGTCACATCAAAACACACAACTTTTTAAAAAAAGTTCCACTTAAGTTATATGATTACCGACACTTTATTTAATGACGTTTTACATCGCTTCATGTGTGTTACGATATTAGAGTGCAGGCTGCACTCTAATATACACTAAAACATATTTCAATTAAATGACAAAAATTTGATTTGAAACATGCTTATTTTCAAATAGAAAATACGGCTTTTTTAGGGGGGGGGGCTTTGTGACGTCATATTGAAGAAGGGGTCTAAGTTTTTGTAACGACGTGTGACGAGGGGGAGGGAGTGAAAAATCAGCCAAAATAGCGTGACGTCGTTTATGGACGGCCCCTTAAGTCAATCATATGATGTTTTTTTTATAAATTAATAAACATGAATAAACAAATAAATTGTAATTGAAACGAAGTAAAGGTGTGGAACATTTTTACGATTTCATGCCCTATTTATGTAAGCAGTAATAAATGAGGCCGTAAAAGATGATTTACCTATAAATACACATTTATAAAAATACAATATACTTTTTTTAAAGGCCACCAGAAAGTTATTGAGGTTGCAGGTCCCCACCCTCAAATGAGACAAAACATATTCCAAATTTACACCCAAAAAACATTACCAATTAATATGCTTTTATTTTTTTATTTAAACATATATGATTTTTTTTTATAAACAAAGAAATTGTATACATTAGAATTTAAACATATTTATACATTTACTTACCTAACTTTTAAAGCAGAACAATCGTTTATTATGCTATCAAAATTTAAATTATTTGTAATATCTTGTTTTATGGACAATATTGCAAGATTTTTAAGTCTTAAATACTCTTTTGAAAACTGTAACTATATGTAACTCTTTTTGTAGGCTTCTCACAGTACATAATCTTGTGCACATGATATCCACTGAAGAATTCGTTGTATACAAAAACAACTTTAAGTATATTACTTTATATTCCATAAAATATCATTTGTGGTAATACAAGTGGAAATTCTTTGAGGCATTCAACAACCCTACATCCTTCCTTGACGTATAGTTCTACATCACATTTACTTTCGCCCCCAACCACTTTCAACAATAGGAATGCTCCTTTCTTCACGCGTTTCTTATACACGTGGACCTTAAGTACAAAATTATGGCTAATAACATGTGACATTCCACCCCACTTACTTAAAAAAATGTTTATGAAAATACAACATTTTTGGGTCTCATAAGTCAAATCAAATATCTATAATCTATATTCAAATATTTATCATCAATGAACATTCTTTTTCTTACTACAACTCTGTGAAATATAATTCAATTATGAAAAAATTATGTAGAAATGCAACACGTTCTACCTGTGCTGAAAAAATGAAAATTGGAATTTTAAACAAATCTTAATTTTGTGTATATTTAAAATATTTAAACTACTCAATAGTATTATTTTTAAACTAATAAATCCAGTTGTATCAAACACTGTTCCTTGTACATTGTTCAACAAATAAAAATTATTAATATAATTACCGTCTCTGTTTGTATCCTTTAGGAATTCACAGATAATATTAATACAGTCTCTGGTTTTATCCATTTTGAGATTTCCACAGAATGTCTTTTTATACAGTATCTGGTTTTATCATTGAGGAATTCACAGAGTGTCTTTATTTATTGTCATTCTACTTAATATGTCTGCAACCACATTGTCCTTTCCCTTCACAGGTTTAATGTCAAATTTGTATTCGGCTAATAGCATAGCCAGCGATTCACTTTTGCGTTGCTGATCTTCTTCTTGTTGAATGCCACAAGTGGTTTGTGGTCTGTTAGAAGAGTGAATGTTCTACCTAGAAGGTATTTTTGAAGTTTTTGTAGAGCCCACACTATGGCTAGACATTCTCTCTCTATGGTGCTGTAGTTACACTCTGTTTTGGTCAAATTTCTGCTAAGATACTGTATAGGATGTAGGATACCATCATGTTCTTGCATGAGGCACGCTCCTAATGCAATGGACGATGCATCGGTAGAAACAATGAAAGGTTTGTCCAATTGAGGTGTAACTAAGATGGGTTTTCTTCCTAAATGCTTCCTGAATGTTCTCTAATGCGTTGAGGCAATCTCCTGGGAACTGAAATTTTCTAATATCTTTGGTTTTTGTAACTTCTGTTAGTGGGTGAACAATTTCTGCATAATTTACAATAAAAGGTCTGTAAAAGTTACATAGTCCCAGCAGGGCTTGCACTTGTTTCTTAGATTTTGGGACAGGCAGATTAAATATCTTGTTTTCATTTTCTGCAGTGGGAGTGACTGCACCACCTCCTATTCTGTATCCCAAAAAATCTATATACTTCTTTCCAATGTTGATCTTTTCTGGTGAGATTGTCACATTATGTTTCTTGAGTCTATCCAGTACAGCTTCAAGTGTATGGATATGTGATTCCCAATCTTTAGTGTGGATGCATATGTCGTCGACATAATGTACCACATTTGGAATTCCTTTTAGCATCACTTTCATAAATCTGCTAAAAGTGGCTGTACTGTTGACCAGTCCAAATGGCATTACTAACCATTCATACACCTCATCCATGGCTATGAATGCAGTGTATTTTACAGAATCAGGATCCATGTTTATCTGCCAAAAACCTCTGTTTAAGTCAAATGTAGTGAATATTCTGGAAGTACCAATTATGTCTATAATGTCTCTTGGGTCTCCAATAGGTTCATGGTCCAATTTTGTAATATTATTCAACTGTCTGTAGTCACAGCACAGTCGAATCTTTCCATTCTTCTTTTTTACTATGACAGTTGGTGAGGTATAGTTAGCTTCAACTGCTTTTCTTATTTTGTTTTCTTTAAATGGGTAGTCAATTTCTTGCCTTACTGTGTCTCTATATGCCATTGGAATAGGGTATACTTTGGTCTTGAAGGGTTCATGTTCCAATACTTGTATCTTGTGAGTCACAGTTTTTGTGTTTCCTGTTTCTTTTGTTATGACACCTTTGTATTTTTGAAAATTTTTTATCACTCTGTGTCTCATATTATCTGGTATGTCAGATGATATTTTTGCACTGTCAAGACTGTTCATTTTTATTGCATTGTCATTTTCATCATTTACCTTGATGATGACATTAACAGTTTGCTTTCCTTCTTTATTGTCATCATATGCTCTTAGTTTGTCAATATGTAATTTTTTCACATGTCCTTTGATATTGACATTATATGTGACATCACTAAGTTTCTCTTCAATATTGTATGGACCTTCCCATGTGATTTCATTCTTTGTGTTTGGTAACCATACTAAGACTTGTTGTTCAGGCTCCAATGTACTTAAATGTCTGTGTTTATTTTTGATTTCTCTATGTCTTGTACTTAGCTTGATTAGTCTTTGTTTTGCTGTTTCAATACTGTAAAGTATTTTATCTCTAGTGTCTGACATCAGCTGATATCTGTCCTGTATGGCATCTTGTTTACTTATAAGCCTTTCCTTGAAATTCTTTAAGGGACTTGCAGGGTTTTGGCCAAACATTAATCCAAAAGGACTAAAGCCAGTGATTTCATGTTTGCTGCTGTTGTATGCAAATAGTACTAAGGGTAAATATTCATGCCATCTGTCTTCATGGTCCACTGTCACCTTTAATAGCATATTCTTGATGGTTTTGTTTAGTCTTTCAATCACTCCATTTGACTGTGGATGGTAAACTGTGCTGTGCACTTGTGTAATGTTTAACATTTTCATAATGGCTTGTGTCATCTGGCCCTTGAATTGGCTGCCATTGTCCGACAGAAGTGTTTGAGGGAAACCATATCAGCTAAAAAATATTGAGTAATGCATTGCATATACTTTCTGCATCTATTCGCTTCAGTGGGATAGCTTCACCCCATCTGGTGGCTATGTCCACTATGGTTAGAGCATACATATGTTTCTTCTTTGACATCTTTTTGAATGGTCCTATCAGGTCTATGGCAATTTTCTCGAATAAGAAGTTTGCCTTGTCAGATGATTGTATGGGTACTGTGTGCCTCCCATCTTTGGGATTATGTCGTAGACACACTGTACATGCCTTGATGTATTCTTTTATCTGCCTTGCCATTTTAGGCCAGTAAAAGTTTTCTGCTATTGTAACAATTGTTTTCTTGGCGCCCATATGTCCACCTAAAGGACTGTCATGTGTCATTTTAATAATGGTTTCCTGTAACTTTTTGGGAAGAACCACTCTTTTGCACGTACCTTCCTGTGCAATGTTTATTAATATGCCTTTATCTAGTTTGTAATTCTTGTTGTTGCCTGTTTCATTGTCTTTGATAAGTTTCATTTTTATTTCTCTGATTGTTTTGTCTTCTTCTTGTAGTTGTTTGAACTCTTGTTTAGACATCAGTTGGCTTCCTATTTCAAGTTTCTCCTCAACTTCAATGTCTATGTTCTCTTTTCTTTTAGTGGTGGATCTTGTTTGTACAGTAGCACATAATTGATGGTTGTTGTCATGCCAGGCCTTGTATACTTCATCAGTATTGTCGACCACACCTTCAATGTTCCCTATAATAAGATCACAAATGGCGTCTTGTAAGACTCTGGCTCTAACTTTACCTTGAAGCCAGGGTGAGTTGATGGTTAAAATTGCAGTTGGACACTCTCTCTTTGTGCCATCAGCCATTATCAGTGTGTCTTTTTTCCCATCATACTCTTCTTCTTTCACCATCTTATCATGGACTACAATTGTTGTGCATCCAGTGTCACGAAGACACATACACTTTCGATCATTGATGTACACTGGGTAACATTTCAGTGTGCCATGATCCTTTATAGTGGCCACAGTATTACTAGATTGTGATTCTTCTTTTTTCATTTTTCCTTTATTATCTCCCTCTTAGTAGTCATTCCTTCTTCAGGGCTGATCATAATTTCTGTATCTGGAGTCATGATTATATCTGCCTCTCCATGATCTTCTACCTTTGCTTTCAAAATGACCTTGTCTTGACCTTTCTTCTGTTATCTTTCTTATAGGGCTGCCATTAGGTGACACCCTATTTGGTTGTCCTTTATTGTGGTAACACTGCTTCGCCATATGTCCTGGCTTGTTACAGTACCAGCAAATAGACTGTCTGTTGCCTTGGTTTGGCAGACTCTGGTTTCTCATAGTTTGCCGTTTTTCTTGACTTTTAATTTGTATTGCTGCAAATATATCTTGTCTCTTATCCATTTCCACATTCGGATGAGAGTCTTTGAATGTTCGTAATGCATTTGTTAGCTCTGCTTGAGTACGAACTTTCTTGTCAGTCAAATATGTGAATAGAGTTGGTGTTGCATTTTCTAAAAACTTGTCAATTAACACCATGTCTAGTACGGCTTTTGGATTGCTCGTATCTATTGCTGTCAGTTCCAGCCATTTTGTTAGTTTGACTTGTGCTTCATGTACTATGATCTGTGGATCTTTGTCCATCTTGATTCTCATTTCATGAAATTCTCTTCTATAATCATTTTCTGACTTTCCAAAATGACATAGAAGTGCCTTTTTGACATTCTTATATATGCTTTTGTCTTCTTTGGCTATACTGTTATAAGCTTCAAATGCTTCTCCAGTTAATTGAGTCATCAGTTGTGTTGGCCAATCTTCTTCAATATAGCCTTTCATAGCCATTATGGATTCGAAATAATCCAGATAAACATCCATTTTTTCTTTTTGGCTATCATATTTTCTTACTTTGGTAGTATCCCTTGGTGCTGACCTTCTATTTGTGTCATTACCAGGATTGTGGCCTCTGCTCTCTAGCTCAATCTGTAATTTTAAGTTGTCATTCTTTATTTGTTCAAGTTCTATTTTTTCCGCTCTTTCTTTTCTTTCAATTATGTGTCTTTGCCTCTCTTTTTCTTCAGCAATTCTTGCTTTTTCTTCAGCCTCTCTTTGATTTTCTTTTTCTTCAGCTTTTCTTAGCTGTTCTTTTTCTTCAGCTATTCTTTGATTTTCTTTTTCTTCAGCTTTTCTTAGCTGTTCTTTTTCTTCAGCTATTCTTTGATTTTCTTTATCTTCAGCTTTTCTTAGCTGTTCTTTTTCTTCAGCAATTCTTGCTTTTCCTTCAGCAATTCTTTGATTTTCTTTTTCTTCTTCTTTAGCAATTCTTTGATTTTCTTTTTCTTCAGCTATTCTTAGCTGTTCTTTTTCTTCAGCAATTTGCACTTTTTCTTCAATGAAATCTCTCATTTCTTTTCCCTTTAGTCCGATTTCTTTAGCTATGGCAGTGAATTCCTTGTAGTAATCCATGTTTTGTTTGATTGAATAATATGAGTTAAGCAATTTGGTAAGGAATTTAGGTATATGTTGATAAAGTTATAAATCTTCCAAATGAAAAATCTTGAATTCAAAATGTTAAGTTCAAATAAGTGACACGTCTAAACCATGAAATCTAGCCTTGACAAGATGAGACAACAAAAGAATCCTCACACGGGATCTTTAGTATACTTTATATATACGCTCCCTCAGATTGACAAAACTTATTAAATGGTCCAATCGTTTTGAATAAGAGTCACTTGGTTAAAATTTCAATTTTCGAGTAGTTTTTAAACAATTTAGTTCACTCCATTAATCTAAAATTGCAATTATCAAACTCTTCACACAATGAATGGATACAACTTTCCGCTCCTTTATTTATAATTCACACTTCATAATTAATAGTCCATAGCCTTCCAAGTTCCAGGTTATGTTTACAAATATTTCCTGGAATCAACTAGCATTGAGCTTGTTGACGTCACGACCTATATATGTTCACCGTGTGTCACCATTCAGTAAGCCTACACGACCCAGATTCCAGTACTGTGTAGTATACTTGTACTGTCGTCGAATGTGACGTAGAACCAACTAGGCGACCTAGTTGTATATACCGCACGCCGTGACCATGTGCCTGTATGCCGCCATTTTGAAATATTCTTGTATTTTCATTGAACCACAAAAGTTTATTCACAGCTTCTTACGAACTTGAATATTCAAAAAATACGATAGCTGCTAATATTTCTTATTTTAATGAATACTTTCCTTTCTGGAAATATCCAATACTTATTTCCACGAAACCTCCTTCTTAAAATCTCTTGTACTGTGTTCACATAGAACTTTTACTTCTGCACCAATGTAACTATAACTATATGTAACTCTTTATGTAGGCGTTCTCACGGTACATAATCTTGTGCACAATAATCCACTGAAGAATTCGTTTATACAAAACAACTTTAATATATATACTATATATACATAAATATCATTTGAG
>CALYLW010001369.1:169962-245258 GCA_944989445.1 Ampullaceana balthica | reverse complement strand
TTATTTTTTTATTTTATTTTTTTTTTTTTTTTTTTTTAGTGTTATGTATTGCTCTTTCTTTCTTTTTTGCTCTTTGTTTTTTAAGTTTTTATGCCTTTTCTATTTCTTTTTTTTTCTTTTTTTTTTTTTTTTTTTTCCATTTTTTTTTTTTTTTTTTTTTTTTTTTTTTTTTTTTTTTTTTTTTTTTTTTTTTTTTTTTTTTCTTTTGTTTTTTTTTTTTTTTTCTTTTTTGTTTTTTTTTTTTTTTTTTTTTTTTGTTTTTTATTTTTTTTTTTTTATTTTTTTTTTTTTTTGTTGTTTTTTTTTTTTTTTTTTTTTTTTTTTTTTTTCTTTTTTTTTTTTTTATTTCTTTTTTTTTTTTTTTTTTTTTTTTTTTTTTTTTTTTTTTTTTCTTTTGGTTTTTTTTTGACCAATTTAATAAAGAAGTCCACTTAAAATAATATAAGTATCTATAGTTGTTGTGCGATGTATCGACAATTTAGTATAGTGTTGTTAGTATGTCGCTTAGTACAAAGGAATAAGGGGCATAATGACAAAGCATAACACGCATTGATAAGACATAAGACCATGTCCAGCAATGGGTGAAAGAACGCCAAGCTTGAGGGCAAAAAGAAATATATGGTGGACATTATTGGTTCCTAGTGCAAGACCACCACCCCCTAGAGAAACCAGGCTTACCCTTACACAAGCGCCCAAGTCGACTAGTTCCCGGCAAATTTGGGTGTCAGGTTTTTTTAATAATTAAAATTTCCATTTATTCTAATCGTACCCAATCATCCCCGGCCTAGAAAAACAAAAAAAAAAAATCGATGTTTGAAAAAAAACAAACCTGATATTGGATCGTGGCAGCAAGCACAAACCATCACATTTTCATGCAACTAACTACCAGATCCTATCGAATAACCAAAATCAACACCAAGATCATCACCTTTAAAAAAAAAAAATAATGACAAAACAAACCAACTCAAAATAATAATAAATTCATAATCCCACAATGAACAAATTGACAAATCATGTAGTTTTATCAAATGCAACTCAATAAATGTTGACTGGAAGATAGTCAACAAAATAAGCAACTCAGATCCGACATCCAAGAAATGTTTTTGAAAAGAACAGCAGGAACGTCCCAAAGTGCCGTTCTTAGCAGACAGGGCCCTGTCTAAGATATAAGAACACTGGACTCAGGCCAATCTTAGGTGGGAATACGTACTACACACCAACACACTTCAATTAACCAAGATGCGGCCTATTGCCCCACTCCACATTGTGCAACACTCTAACATGAGCCCAATGGTGATGCCCTCAACCATAACAGGCCCCAAAGTCCCATGAAAAATAGAATCCAATGTCGACTCAAAATAAACTATTCAAGGGAAGCCCACCCAACCCTCATCATGGACGCCCCATAACCCGAATAACTCATACACACCCAACCCCCCAGCCCTAACAAATTACACCAATCAAATCAACAACTCGGGAAAGGGGACCATCAATGCCCCCCAAATACGAAAAAAAGAAAAACCAGAAAAACACCAGCCACAACCCACCCTAGCAACAACTAAACATATTTAAACAGACCCTCTATATTCATCAAACAAAATAAAATTAATAAAGCCCCCAAATGTTCATAAATCGACAATTATTCCAAAATAACAAACAAATACCCAAATAAAAACGTACCCCCCTCTATTAATAAAAACATTAAACAAAACCCATAAAAAATACGTCATTTAAAATAAAGCCCAAAAAAAAAAAACTAAACCAGATCCTACCAGAGAGACTAAGCAATATTTTACTTCAACGACTTTAATCTTAATGAAAAAGCCCACACCAGCACTGGAAGCATGGTGCTTTGTTTCTTTGTTTAAACTTAAGATTACGGGCACAAATTGAGTAAAATGCATACACACTCTAAATAACAAAGAGCACCACTCTCGCCAAAAACAATGTTTTCTGGAAAATAGACGAAAACAGAGGCACTGGCGCGTCGTTCTGAGGGTAGTGGGACATCCCAGCGAAAAGCTTATGGGAAACTACATTAGCAGTCTATGTGCCTGAGGCTCTACATCAAATATTTTAATATAAATTACAAAACTCCCCCAGGTGATTCCAGACCCCAAGAGATGATCTTCCCCGACCAACCCAACCAAAGAAAACAAAAAAAGAGCGCACCGAAATCCCACCGCAACCCCCTCCACGAACACAAACCACAGCCACAAACACTAAATATTACTCAGCCAAGATAAATGGTCCCCCACCTGCCATTACTGTCATTTTACCAACTCCATTACTCCCCAAACCCACACGGAGACCCGAAATCAGAGCAGAAGTAACTAAACCAACACACGCACTCTACCCCCGTCTACCGCCCTCTAACCGAATCATTCGGAAAACTACAAAAAAGCCACCCAAATTTATTCAAAAATACCCAACGAATCTTAAAGCATCGAATGCACCTAGCGAAAACTCGCATCTTTACACCCATCACGACACACTACTACAAGAGCCATCTCACACAAAGTTCACACTGGTTATGGAACCCACACATTACTTACCAACCTACATCCCTTCCCCACAACCCCCCAACGCCCACCCACTAACACACAACAATCCCACTAACGTTGTTTGAGGGCCTAGTCAGCCACTCACAAGCTGGGAACACCATCAGCCCCCCCAACGCCCCTTGCGCAGTGGCCCTAACCCACACCCACCTGTACTCTCCCAAAAAAGCACCGTCAAATAAAAACACACACCCCCTACCATGGCCCCCTCAGACATCGCAAACCGCCCCCTACAGTCCCACACCCAGCCACCACAACCCACATTCATCACAATACCCCGATCTCCGAAGCACAACCATCACCTGATACAACCAGAAATAAGTTCCATTATATTATGTCTACTCTTTCGAAACATTTTTTTTTTTATTTTTTTTTTTTTTTTTTTTATTATAACTTTTCTTATTCTTATTTCTTTTTATTTTTTAATTTTTTAATCTTTTTATTTTTCTTTTTTATTTTTTTTTATTTTTTTTTTTTTTACTTTTTATTTCTTTTTTTTTTTTTTTCTTTTTTTTATTATTTTTCTCATTTTTCTTTTTTTTTTTTTCTTTTTTTTTTATTTTTTTTTTTTTATTTAATTTATTATTATATCTATATTTTTTTTAATTATTTCTTTTATTTATTATTTTTATCTTTTTATAAATATAACTATCGTATTTATAAAAATACTTTATCTTTTTTATTAATATTATATAATAAAGTAAACTTAAGATCGACTATTATTTAAATATCAAAATTATGAGTGTATAATATCTATTTTATATTTATATACTAATTAATTTTATTACTAATCTTACTGTAAATAAATAACAAATATATAGGTCACAACAAAATATAAATATTCACAGGGTAGAAAATTAATCAATATGCAGAAACAAAAAATTATTATTATGAATTAAAAATCAAATATTATATTATATATTATATGTATTATAATCTGATATAATACATAATTTCATCAATAAATATATTATATATTAAATAATATTAGCAACAATATATTTATATTCAATATAATATATATCTATACTATAAATATAAATTATATATATATATTATACATTTTAAATATATTGTAATATACTTATTTATTTATATATAAATAATTAAATAGTATACTTTCAAAACTCATATATAAAATAATCTATTATTATAATATTTATTAACAAAAACAAATAAATATTTACTTTATATATATAAAATTTATCTTACATAATTATTATTATTCTAATATATTTTATACTATTATAATTAATATAAATATTTACTATAATTATTAAATAAATATATTAATATTATGAGAGGAATATCAAAAAATACAATACACATATAAAAAACAAACATAAACATACATATACCCACATAATAAAAAATAAATATAAACCACAAAAAAATATACAAAAAAAAAAAAAAAACAAAAAAACACAAAAAAAAAAAAAACAAAACAAAAAAAAAAAAAAAAAAATAAAAAAAAAAAAAAAAAAAGAAACAAAAAAAAAAAAAAAAAAAAAAAAAAAAAACACAAAAAAAAATCAAAAAAAAAAAAACACAACAAAAAAAAAATAAAAAAAAAAAAAAAAAAAAAAAAAAAACAAAAACAAAAACAAAAAAAAAAAAATAAAAAAAACAAAAAAAACAAAAAAACAAAAAAAAAAAAAAACAAAAAAAAAACAAAAAAAAAAAAACAAAAAAAAAAAAAAAAAAAACAACAAAAAAAAAAAAAAAAAAAACAACAAAAACATAAAAAAAAAAAAAAACAAAAAAAAAAAAAAAAAAAATAAAAAAAACAAAAAAAAAAAAACAAAAAAAAAACAAAAAAATAAAAACACAAAAAAAAAAAAAAACAAAAAAACAAAAAAAAAAAAACAAAAAAAAAAAAAAACAAAAAAAAAAAAAAACCCCCTGACGCATCCCACCCTGCCAGCACCAAATACCAACCACCGTCAACCCCCCTCGCGCTCCCCATCCCGAACCAGCCCCCCCTTGTTGAGCCAGCCCGAACCGTCTAAAACTGGATACCACCACCAACCCACAACCTGACGGAAAGGTTAATTCTAATCTTTAATTATAAATAACATATATTATATGCTAAAAATTTTTAATCATATAAACATATTAATACTATAAATCTTTAATTCATTATTGAACTATAAATGACTAATTAATAATATAAATATAAATCAATATCTTAAATACATTTATAATCCATTTATTATATCAAAAAAAGCATTCTCATAATTTATAAAATTTTAATAAATATAATATAATCATCTAACTTTAAGATATATTTATCTATATTAATAATCACATTCCTTCCCAAAAGACCCCTCACAAGTATAGGCACAACATTCAAGAAACTAATAAACATAATTTAAATAATAGCGGTCACAGGAGCAAACCTGATAGAGGTACGTCTACAAGACGCCAAGGGACATCAATACAAATAAAACAAAAAAAAACGACAAATTCAAACAACAGTTTTCACTGCCTTCCAAAGGCGTTCAAAGGCGTTGGGGCTAATACGCGGAGTCCGTGCATCACCCAAAACCAAAAACCACTCTCCAGTTCATCCATAGACGTGGGTACCTGGGACACATTCAGAAGCACACATTGCCCAGACAAAAGCCACGCCTCTGCCCCCAACCCCCCCCCTCGCTGACAGTCCATATCCTCATCCTACTACCCGCCCCCCCCCTCCCCCTCCCGTGTAGGACCCACACCCCTCCCGCCCCCCCGCCCCCCCCCCCCACACACTTCCCCCCTTCCACCACACAGAAACCAAGGAACCACTCCGCACCAACCTCTCCACCCCCCCCGCCCTACCCCCGCATCACCTACACCATCTACCCCCCCAACCACTATCAGCACATGTCCTTCCCAACCCAAATATCAAAAACACCACTCAATCACCCATCATTCACTCCCCAGTAGGCACTCCAAACAAACAAGGCCCCACCCCAGGCGACTGCCCATACCTACATACCACTTTAGCTATTATTATTTATATATTTGCGACTACATTAACATCGAACGATATACAAGGACTAACCATCCAAACCACAGACAAGCCCCTGCGCCTGCCCCCCAGCCGCCCCCCAGTCACCCCCAAAGTAGGCTCCCCCCCCCAAGACACAAACAAGGCCCCCGGTCGGAAATGTCCCCTTACTGCCGATATAATATAGATAAAATAATTACATAAAAATATCAATAAAAAATATTACTATAATATTAAATATCCTAAATAAATTAATTATCTATCAAAAATAGTTTAATAAAAAATTGATTTTGCTGGCGATTTATGCCACATATCACCCATTAGTAAAGTTTCTACTATAACAGGGATACCAATTAATAACTACCTAACCAATAAGGTGAAAAGAATAAAAAAAAAAATAAAATAAAATATATAATATATGTAATATAACACTTATCTTCGCATATCAATATATCATATAAATCAAAATCTATCCACATAGGCCAAACAAATAAAAACAAAAGTAACACAACACTTGACACTCACCTATGTTTTCACCTCATCGCCGCAAACCGCACTTCCCATTTCCACCATCGTAACAATGTTGTACCGAAACAATACAGCATTCCTTCCTATACCAATACAGATTATTAACAAAAACTCGAATAAGGAGATGTATTGTTCTATTTTTTTTTACATCTATTCCTTTAATACCTTACTAATCTTCTAATTACGATCTCACCCTTCAAACCGTCACAATGAATTAACTATCTATAACCCCACCATCTGATCTACCTCTCAACATCCTCATTACTCCTTGTAGAAAGCAAAGACAAAAACAAACTGAATATCACCACAATACAGAAAGTAAAAATTTTATCTAAAAAAATATTAAAATTAAAGTAAAATATTACATAGAAAATTAAAAAATAAGATAAAAACCCCAAGTAGCACAAATATTTATATATTAAATATTATATTAGGCAATAGCAAAACCCAATACACCCAAATTCATCAAGAACAATCAACACTCCAATCACACAATGCCCCAACCTAAACTGCGAAATCAAAAGGCTAACTGAGATAACTCAAACTACTAACGATATTCTCAAAACTAGGCCAATAAATCTTCACGAGCCAACTAAACGCCCCAATATAAAATATCACAACACTACACACAATAGTGGCCATACAAGTCTAGCTAATAGTCAACACCAATACTCACTTGGCCTTCATAACCTTAACTTTATCCTAATACATACCGAACAAGCAAAAAATCCCAACCTGGCCCCAACTACACAGTCCACCAACAGCAACACTTACACCCCTCCCCCTCCCGCCCCCCCCCCCCCTCCCGCTGCCCTCCCCACGCGTCACACGCCGCCCCCCCCCCCCCCCCCCTCAAACCAACCTCTCAATTAAAAAACGAAACAATATAAACCCTAACAAAACTACACAACTACAAAACAAATTTTATCTAAATCCGCCTCATTCTTACATTGCACCCCCCGAACCCCAGACCCGTCTTATATATAATTCATTTCATCCTACCCCCCACACCCAAGTCGCCCCACCCCCTACCCTTTGGTCTGAGAAAACCTCCCACCCCCCCTTCACACTCTCCCAAACATCTTTCCCACCACTCTCCCTCATACTACATCTATATGGACTCCCCCGCCCCTCCCGATTCTTAACTTTCTATTTTATTTCTATCTATCACTTCCCAGAATACACCCGCCCCCCATCCCCCCCCACCCTCCCCCACACCCACAACCACCCCACACGACCACCACCAACACCATCAATTCACAGCACTTCTCTCTTTCCCTTCTTCTTCTCCTCTTTTCTTTCACCAATCTCTGATTATTCCCTTTTTTAATTTCATAATCTATCACACTGACAACAGAATAAGTCATAACAAGATAAAACTTATGAAGAATATCTTTAAATACAATAAAAAAAAACATCTATCTTACAATAATAAGCTACTTTCTTATCTATCTTTCCTCCTCCTCCCCCCCCCCCTTGTCCCCCCCCTATATTCCCTTCCTATTCTCTTCTTCCCCCTCTTTTTCTTTTTACAGTCCCCACCACTGTCCTTACCTTCTTCAAAATCTTCTCAATCCTTCTTGTTCTTATTCTTCTATTCCTTTATTTTTCCCAAATCTACCCCCCCCCTTCGCTATTACTTCTCCTCTTGTTTCTTTTAATATCCAGCCACCACTTTCTCGTCTTTCACCTAATGATTACATTACTTGATAATTAATATTCTCAAGAAAACCCCAACCACCCACTCTTTAAGTACACCCCCCCACCCTCCTTTCTGTTCTGTCTTCTTTGCACCACCCCCCCTTACCTTTTCTTTTACCATATCTTAAATACAGGCCTTCAAGTATTTAATTCAGTCAACTGTTAGAAACAATTAAAAAATAAAAAAAAAACATAAAATACAATTTAGTTAAGCCAAAAAAGAAAAGGTGCGAATACAAAAAAAATGACCGCTAAAAAATATAAATACTTGAACAAAACAATTAAAATAAAATATCAATTAAGACAAAAAAAGGCAACAAGTCATAAACAAAGCACTTTTTTCCCTATCTTCCCGCTTAACACATCACAGTTCAGCTCTTGAAAAGTACTGACTGAAGGTGGGAGCGCTGGGCGCCACCATAGGAGGAACAAGAGCGGAATGCGAGTCGGAAAGCAAAACAAAAAAAAAAAAAAGAAAAGAACAAGGGAAAATCAACAAATAATAAAACTATAGTGGGCAAAGCCCCTCTTACGTCTCCTATTCTCAGTAAGAGACCTACTCTATGTGGCCCCACACTCCCCCTACAAAAGCCACACCCCACGCCCTCCTCCCCACTCACCACGAGACACCAACTCACGTCTCGTCGACCTGCCACCCCGCCCCACCCCAGCACCCCCGCCCCCCCCGTCCGCCACGTCCCCCTACCACCACTACCCACCCCCCCCCCAGCCACTGAACATACTAAAAAACAAAACAAAAAGCAACAAAAAGCAAAGGCACGGACCACAAGGAGTCACAATAGCCACAAAAAAACACTCAACCGTAAAAAAAACAAAAGAAACACAAACACAAAAGCACAAACAAGCAACCCACACGCAAACCAATCAAACAAACACCAAACCACGTAAACAAACACCACCACCTTCCCCCCCTCCTCACCCTCCCTCCCTCCACCTCCTACGCCCGGCCCCCCTCCCCCGCCCCCCTGGTCACCTATCCATCCCCAGCATCCACCCCCTCATCCTGCACGCACACCCCCCCAACCCCCCCCACACCGTTTATCCCCCCCCCACCCACCCACCCCTACCCCCCCGCAGACCATCACCACACACCACCCCCCTCCACCCGAAACCCTCTCCAACCCTACCCTTCACCACCGCCAGTATTGTCTTCCATTGAGTACCACACCAAAAACGTGACTCGGGGGGGGGGCGGGCGCGTACCCAACCACAAAAACAAACCGCAAGTCAAATCACAGGTCACCTAGACTACCAATCACAACCACAAAACAAAGCTAGCTCGACAAGCTGCGGCTTTCAGCTCCGGGCTTCAAATTATTGAGGGGAGAGGCAGCCACCAATCCTCCCACCAGCAGCATTGCAATACGATGATGGCGCAATAGACAACTCGCACTCTGAAAGTTAACCAATTCCTAATCACACAAAACACACAATGAGTTTGTCCTCATTTTTTTTTTTTATTTTTTTTTTTTTTTTTTTTTTTTTTTTTATTTTTTTTTTTTTTTTTTTTTTTTTTATTTTTTTTTTTTTTTTTTTTTTTTTTTTTTTATTTTTTTTTTTTTTTTTTTTTTTTTTTTTTTTTTTTTTTTTTTTTTTTTTTTTTTTTTTTTTTTTTTTTTTTTTTTTTTTATTTTTTTTTTTTTTTTTTTTTTTTTTATTTTTTTTTTTTTTTTTTTTTTTTTTTTTTTTTTTTTATTTTTTTTTTTTTTTTTTTTTTTTTTTTTTTTTTTTTTTTTTTTTTTTTTTTTTTTTTTTTTTTTTTTTTATTTTTTTTTTTTTATTTTTTTTTTTTTTATTTTTTTTTTTTTTTTTTTTTTTTTTTTTTTTTTTTTTTTTTTTTTTTTTTTTTTTTTTTTTTTTTTTTTATTTTTTTTTTTTTTTTTTTTTTTTTTTTTTTTTTTTATTTTTTTTTTTTTTTTTTTTTTTTTTTTTTTTTTTTTTTTTTTTTTTTTTTTTTTTTTTTTTTTTTTTTTTTTTTTTTTTTTTTTTTTTTTTTTTTTTTTTTTTTTTTTTTTTTTTTTTTTTTTTTTTTTTTTTTTTTTTTTTTTTTTTTTTTTTTTTTTTTTTTTATTTTTTTTTTTTTTTTTTATTTTTTTTTTTTTTTTTTTTTTTTTTTTTTTTTTTTTTTTTTTTTTTTTTTTTTTTTTTTTTTTTTTTATTTTTTTTTTTTTTTTTTTTTTTTTTTTTTTTTTTTTTTTTTTTTTTTTTTTTTTTTTTTTTTTTTTTTTTTTTTTTTTTTTTTTTTTTTTTTTTTTTTTTTTTTTTTTTTTTTTTTTTTTTTTTTTTTTTTTTTTTTTTTTTTTTTTTTTTTTTTTTTTTTTTTTTTTTTTTTTTTTTTTTTTTTTTTTTTTTTTTTTTTTTTTTTTTTTTTTTTTTTTTTTTTTTTTTTTTTTTTTTTTTTTTTTTTTTTTTATTTTTTTTTTTTTTTTTTTTTTCTTATTTATTTTTTTTTTTTTTTTTTTTTTTTTTTTTTTTTTTTTTTTTTTTTTTTTTTTTTTTTTTTTTTTTTTTTTTTTTTTTTTTTTTTTTTTTTATTTTTTTTTTTTTTTTATATTTTTTTTTTTTTTTTTTTATTTTTTTTTTTTTTTTTTTTTTTTTTTTTTTTTTTTTTTTTTTTTTTTTTTTTTTTTTTTTTTTTTTTTTTTTTTTTTTTTTTTTTTTTTTTTTTTTTTTTTTTTTTTTTTTTTTTTTTTTTTTTTTTTTTTTTTTTTTTTTTTTTTTTTTTTTTTTTTTTTTTTTTTTTTTTTTTTTTTTTTTTTTTTTTTTTTTTTTTTTTTTTTTTTTTTTTTTTTTTTTTTTTTTTTTTTTTTTTTTTTTTTTTTTTTTTTTTTTTTTTTTTTTTTTTTTTTTTTTTTTTTTTTTTTTTTTTTTTTTTTTTTTTTATTTTTTTTTTTTTTTTTTTTTTTTTTTTTTTTTTTTTTTTTTTTTTATTTTTTTTTTTTCTATTAATATAAAAATTATTTACACCCCAACACCGACCTAACCCAGTTTTACCACACAACCAATACCAAAATCCATCTTGTAGTTATTTTGGTATGCCCAACAAACTCCCTCCCATTATAACCCCCCCCTTACTCCACTCACATTCGTCCCTTGCCCCCCATTGTCCCTGCCTTCTGTACTTAATAAAGATGTTGATACAATCACCACCCCCACGCTATGCTTCTATACCGCTGCTTCGTTCAAACATCACGCCTATCCACATGTCCTCTCCGAGGAGCGCAAACCCCCCACCCACCCCCGCACACCACACACAGATCCGACAGTCCCCCACCGCGGCAGCCAGCACACCATTCTACCACAAACCCAAACGAGCTACGACCCCAAACAAACACATAATAAGACTCCCCCCCTTCCTTCGGCATAGTACCAAATTCACGGGGGGGGGGGGGGCGTGATAACGGTGGGCCACCCGGGCCTATAACCCTCAAACCCGTCACTCCACCAACGATTCTCTCAGCTACCCGACCATTCCCCCCCCCTCTTCCCCCCCGCCCCCGCCCCACCGCCCGGCCAGCCCCCCCACACTCCCCACCCCACCATATCAACAGTCCACAATCAATATAACAGTACTTTCTACAATAATTTCATTTCCCATTTCAGTGTTTAAAATTATCTATCTCTCTTCTCATCTTCCTTTCTCCTCTACTCCTCCACGTATTTTAGTGTCCGAAAATATAAGCTACACATAAAATACTTATAATTGTCTGAAAAGACAACAGATAATAACGGTCCATAGAACTTCATCATTACCCTCCAACAACCACAACAGCTTCCTTATAACATTGCCGACATCCCTGAGTGTTTTCTGTTGAGCTCCGATGTCTTTTCTTTCAATAAACTCAAAAACACCCAAACTAATCCTACTTTTCTACATTTCCTACTTCTCTTCAACAACTTCTCTTCTCATTTCCTTCGTACCTTATTTCTAATGACCTTATCTTCTTCCCTTTTCTTTCAATTAACTCTTTTCTTCCACAATCGAAACTCCCTGACAAATAGTGACAATCATAATTTCTATTTACCTAATCTACAAATATTTGCCCTAACTTCTTTCTTCTATACTTTTTCCTCCTTTATACTTATTAGCTGCGATTCTCTTCAGAGAGCTTTCTATTATTTATTTCTTTCTTTCTTTCCTTCTTTCATCGTCCTCTCCCCCTTTATTTCTTTCCTCCCGTCTTATACTCGACTCCCCCTTCACAATTGTTGTTTTTCCTTTCCTCTCATATCCAGACGTCACTATCCAAAAAACTCTTTCTTTTTTCTTCTTCAACACGTCAAACACACGGGTTTCAAAATTTTCTTTCTATTCGTTATGACTACCGTTAATTTCATTTTTTTAGCATTTATCTTTTTTTCTATTCTTTCTTTTTTCTTCTTTTTTCCTTGTGTGAATTAATAACCTTAATTTCTGCTGCTTCTTAACACATTTCCAAAGCTTTGCCATCTTTTTTCTCTGGTTTCAGCTGACTTCTGTCTCTTATTTCTTATTTTGCATTCTTCTCCATTTTCTCTTCTTTCTCTCCATATTCTCCTTTTTTCCTCTTCCTTTATCGTGTCTATCTCAACTCAAAACTTAAAAACAATACACAAAAACACATTTAGACATACAAGTGACACCAACCGTCCCCAACACACAACAATCCGACACTGCAGCGGTTCAAAACCGATCAACCCCCCTCCTTTAAAAAAACACACTAATAAACTATACATAATACCATGATCTAACCGTATCCATCCACATTACAAATACTACTCACCCACTCCATACCCCCACATAATACCCGTCCGCCCCCACAACAAAATGATAAATTTATAGATCTGCACACTGACACTATAAAAAATATTACTACGACTCATTTATCTCTCTTCTTATACTCCTCAACTTCCCACGTCACAAATTACATCTGACTATAGATCTTTACATCATATCTATCTCTACCTATTATCACCACGATATTTTCATGACATCTTACTGAATGTCTTTGTCTTCTCATTCTTTTATTATCATAGACAATATTCTTTTCCATATATTGCACCACGCACCATCCCCCATACACTAAATATAATGTAACTAGTAGATACCGACAGCCACACCCTCAACAACCACATACCTACAAAACGAACCCCACAACATAGTCAATCCCTTCACTTAAAATCATGTTCACTTTTATCTCAAAGAATTTTATAGTTTCCCATAATCAATAAACATCAGCCATCAATTTTCTCGCCCTCATGTATATTATTTTTTCATCTTATATCGACCCAAAAAAACTTTTTTGTACAATAAAATAAAATAACGCCGAACCAAGGCTGCATACCAAAAAACCCCTAGAACAAAAACCAACCACAAACAAACAAACTGAAAAAAATAAATACAAACACAACGATAAACCACAAAACACAACGAGCAAAAAAACAAACCCCAAATCAAAAACAACACGAAACTCACCGACCCGCCACCCCAAACTTATTTACCCATCAACACGACAACCAAAACACAACCGCACAACACCACCACTCCAACACCATACTTACCTCAACGACTAACCCACCAAACATCCAAACCCCACAATAAAATCACAACACTTACCAAACACAAAAATCAACGCACAAACAACAACAACCACCAAACACAACAACAAACAAACACAACAAACAACCAACCAAATCACACAAAAAACAATACTCTCCTCTTTCTGAACACACCCTTCTGAACAGAGTCCTATCTCACTAATTACCTTTACTATCTATTGCTACTCCCAAGAGGTGGAGCGATACCAACTCACTAACAACTCGTTTCCATAAACGAGTATATAGGTAACATGGAACAAAAAATCCCACCACTCAACAAGCCACCCACTACCCATGAATCACCGTGGGTCTACAACCACCCTGGGCAACTCTTATCCTAATAAATTATATATTCTCTAACCCTTATTTCTCCTTACTCTCTATCTCTTTATTTTTTACAAAGTACAAGGACTCAAGACCAAAAGGTATCAAACCAGTAAAAATTAAAAATAAAAAAAAACTATAAACACTCTAATATTATAAAAACAAATCGGTTATAAACAAATATCCTAACGACAACAAAAAAACAAAAAAACAAACATAAATCACAATAAAAAAACAATAACATAGAAGAAAAAAAAAACGAAAAAAAAACGTTTCCTGCTTTTCAAGAGGAAACAAAAATCAAAGTAATAAAACGGAAGAGGAAAGGTCAGGAAAATCAAAATCACATAGTTACTTATGTATCCTTTAAAAAAAAAAAAAAAAAAAAAACAAAAAAAAAAAAAAATTTCATCGGCCCTATTCAAGCCTATGACAAAACAAGAGGCGCAAACAGAAGTAAAACACCCTCTCACACAATTCCTCATTATCCTCTATTAAAGTAATAAATTCACCCGAACAAAAAAATAAAAAAAAAAAACAAACAAAAAAAAAAAAACAAAAAAAGAAAACCACAAAAAATTCCTCTCAAGAAAACAAACAGTATGGGGGGTTGGTTTTAGGGGGCGAGATGCGCAAACCCCCCGTTCGAAAAAGTTGGGCGCACAAAGGTGTTCTAATGAGAGATCCCCATGTGACACTTAGTACTGGCCAAAAACACCATCAACTCTCAACACAAAGAGAATTTTTTACATAATAACAAAATTCTTTATAATATAATAGTATTTTTTTTAAATAAATAAAAACATAAATTAGCAGCTAACAATTTTGTTTTTTTTTTTTTACATTCTTATTTTTCTTTTTTTTTTTTTAAAATTTCCTCAGATCAAGCAGTGAAGCATAACACGCTCAACAGGACTCCAACTTCTTGCGATAATAAATAATCTATAGAATTTACGGACACCACCCGTATTGCCTCTCTCCTCCCTGGTGGTCAAATGGCATCACAGTCGGTCCACCAAACCCAATAAATAACCATAAAAAAAAGATATTTTGCACCATCCAAAATGCTGTTTCGATAATTTATTTATTCCGATACCTATTTATCTTCCTTTACGCTCCTCCCATACCCCTCCAACTTCCACCAGGGATTCCATAGGTCTATTTATTTCTCAACGAAATTAACTAACCTTACAACAAAACAAATTCTGTAAAAATCAATTTAATAAACTAATACACACACACACGCTACACTCACAACACACACCCCCCCCACACCACCCCCCCACCACACACACACCACCCCCCCCCACCACCCCCCCACAACCCCCCCACCCACCCCCCACCCACCACACCCCCCCCCCACCCACACCCCCACACCACCACCCCACCCCCCCCCCACCCACACACACACACCCCCCACCACACACCCCCCCACACACCCAACACCCCCCCACCCCCCCCCCACCCCCACCACCCCACCCCACCCACCCCACACACCATCCCCACCCCCACACCACCCCCCACACACCCCCCACCCCCCCACAGCAGATAAACCCAAAAAAACACAACAAAAACCAACCCACAACCAACACCACCAACAACCCACAAGCATAAACTAAGCCACCACCAAACTTCCCCAACATCGCCACACCCCACCAAAACCCCACCCAACACCCTTCCAACACACCCCCACCATTATACTATAGACGCCAACGCTAACCACAAATTTTAAGTGGTACAGTAAACCACCATGCGATAGTACTTCACATATATTATTCCCCAAACACCGCTCTAAAACCTTCTACACCCCCTCTCCCAACCTCACCCCACCCACCCCCCCCACACCCGCCCCACCCCCATGACCCGGTACAACCCATTCCTTCCGGTTCGTACCCACATAAAAAAAAAAAAAAAAAAAAAAAAAAAAAAAAAAAAATAAAAAAAAAAACAAAACAAAAAAAAAGAAAAAAAAAAACAAAAACAAAAACAAGAAACAAAAAAAAAAAAAAAAAAAAACACAAAAAAAAAAAAAAAACAACCCAGACCCCACCCATGTGATGTGCTACACATGATTATAATAATAAAATTCTCTTTTTTCAACGTTTAATTGTATTATATGTTTAATTTTCCATTCCCTATTAAATATCTCAGTGTTATATTTTTATAATTATATATTTTCAAATTTAATAAATATTAATATATATTTTATGATTTTCCCAATGTTATAAAATTAATTATTTTTATCTCAAAATTTATATTATTATTAATATTCCTTATCAATTTATTAAAATATTAAGAATAACACACCCCCTATATTATATTATTTATTTTGAATAGATCTTTACTTTATACAATCAATTACATACAACCTCAACTATAACTACCAATAATCTCAACCACTCTAGGGCACCTAAATACATTTTAAAAGCTTAACCATCTATAATATCAAAAATTAAATATTAATTATATAATTTATATAAAAACAACCCAACCACACGAAACTAATTAACATCCCAACTACCCCAGTCATACTCCCTTGCATATTAATTTTTTAATAATAATGTCGACAGAAACAATAACATGTTAAAACAAAAAAAGTGACTATTTATCTATTTATTTATATACTAATTTCCTATAATTATTAATTTTATATTATTATTTATGTTTTATTTTTTTCTTTTTAGTTAATATACTTTATTATTTTTTATTTATTATTATATTTTATTTAAATAAATTAGTAAATTTTTTTGTGTTAATTTTATTTAATTATCATTATATCTATAATTTTTATTTTTTATTATTTTTTTATATTATTATTAATACCCCAAACTTATATTATTATATTATGCTCTCGGATGGGAGGGGGTGCTTGGGTGGGGTAGACTCGCCCGTGAGATCGCACTACAACTGAACAAAACTGGTCTCCCAACCTGGTCCGGAGCTCGACTTCCAATCCTATCAGGAAGATTACACCAACAAACCCCGTTCTGCCCTCCCGCCCAGCCCAACTATGAACTAATATCACTCCCTAAACGGCATAAACTTCCATCAATATTTGAACCATTTATTAACCTACCTATTAAATAAATGTGTATACACAACACACACCAAAACAAACTATATGAAGAATTAAAACCCGCCCTGACCCCCCCCACGCCACCACCCCCCCCGCCGCCCGCCCCCCGCGCCCACCCCCCGCGTCCTATCCGCCCCCCACTCCCACCCCCGCCTCCACCCCACCGCGCCCCCTACCCACTCCACCGCCCCCCCCGCTCGCTATCCCCCCCCCGCCCGCCCCGCGCCAAAAACACACCAGAACCAAACACACCAAAACACCGAAAGAATACGACAAAAACTAAAAAAACCACGACCCCCCCACCTCCACTGAAGAATTCAATATAATCTAAGGACAAGTTTTAAATTAAATTAGTTTTATTTTTAAAATTTTTAATTTTTATTACCCAAAGACGTTTGTAAAATGGGTATAATTAAAAAATTTGCCTTGGGTTTGGATATGCCCAAACTGCTTTTTTTTTTATTTATAGTAATTTTATAGTCTATGATTATAAAATATACTGTTTTGGTAGTTTCTTAAAAATGTCAACAATATTTTTAAAAGTATACTGTCTCATATTGTAATCATTTTAAAAAGTCTTGAAGCATTAGTCATTTAATAAAACCATAATTTATTTTGAAATTGTTTTGATCTAGAGTCTGACATCTTAAAGTAGACTAATGTCAAAGTTCATCTCACATCTTAAAGTAGACTAATGTCAAAGTTCATCTCACATCTAAAGGTAGACTAATGTCAAGTTCATCTCACATCTTAAAGTAGACTAATGTCAAAGTTCATCTCACATCTTAAAGTAGAGACTAATGTCAAAGTTCATCTCACATCTTAAAGTAGACTAATGTCAAAGTTCGTACTGTGAGCCCATCCCCAGGCACAGATGACACAGTTAATGACCTGCTCTGTTTTGAAATTGTTATAAAATGAAATTCACTGAAAAGACAAGTGTTCTATCAACATGCACAAGTGTTCTATCAACATGCACAAGTGTTCTATCAACATGCACAAAGAATGTGTTGAACATTATCCAAGTGAATGTCTCAATGTCATTAATTTTTATTTTATTTTTTAAGACTTAAAGTTTTAGGTAAAATAATTTGTTCATTAGGTTTGCACTATTACTATTAGCAGTAAGCTGTCACAGGAAAAGTGTTTAAATAGTTCAATTTATCAAATGTTGGCCAAAGTGTAAGTACTGGATGAGATCTCAGATGGTTCTCAAGAATTATTAGAAAGGGACAGCACAACTTTAGTTATTGAGTTTATAACATTCAGTTCAACTTGGTTATTGTCCGCAGGTTTAAATCATGATGAACTTTGTTTCCTTTCAGCATTGGTCTCTGGGTTGGAATATAAGGTATTGATGGAGATTTTAGAAACTGTTCATCATCTCAGGACAGACGTTCACATTTTATCTCAGACCTCATCCTTGTCATTTCCTTATAAAAATGTTAGCTTGTTCCAATGAAGCTGGTATGTTGGCCGTGGAGAACTCACCCTGTGATAGCCTTGTGGAAATGGGATCAATTCAACAACTCACCTGAAAGCCATGATATTCCTGGGGGACATTGCTCTAGGGCTTTTTAAAAAGAAATTTGTATTCCTCCCACCTGAACTCCTATCTGACCTTTCTTCCCACCTGAACTCCTATCTGACCTTTCTTCCCACCTGAACTCCTATCTGACCTTTTCTCCCACCTGAACTCCAATCTGACTTTTCTCCCAACTGAACTCCTATCTCACCTTTCTTCCCACCTGAACTCTTATCTCACCTTTCTTCCCACATGAACTCCATCTGACCTTTTCTCCCACATGAACTCCTATCTGACCTTTCTTCCCACCTGAACTCCTATCTGACCTTTTCTCCCACCTGGACTCCTCCTATGTCACTGTCACCGTTCCTCAAATAAAAAGTAAATCATTTCCTATATATTTTTAAGGTCTAATTTTCACAGCTAATTCACTGTGCTGATAATCAAACTTTTATTACAAAGATAATTTACTCCCCAATGGTTTCGTAATTAACACCAGCTAAGTTGTGATTGCTTATTAAGTATCAATATTTCTCACATTGTTCTTGTTGGCTCAAATTTCAAACTATTTTATGATGAAAACTTGCTGAAATATTTACAGGAAATGTGTATAAAAATACTATTTATTTCCCATGCCCATGTCACTTAAATATTACAGTAGTCACATTTGTATAGGATCAAGATGTCGTAAGTACCACACTTGGGCCAGATTTTAAGGCTTGGCTCAGTGTTATATAATCTTAATGCCATCCAAGCCACCGGCATCTGTGAGAAGGTTTTACTAATCCAATTGGGATAATTTTTAATTAAGAAATCTTGACCTAGCCTGTGTTTGCTCCATGTGTTAACATAATTTGTTATTGTAGCATCTCATTAAAAAGTATACACCCAAAGGCTTCAAAACAAAACACAAATACCTGTCTATTTTTTTCCTCTTAATCTATCCATGGATTTAAGATGTCTGCTTTTCTCTTCTATGTCTTGTGACCATGTTTTAGATGTATACACATATTATTGAAATGGTCTACGGTTGCCAGACCTGTGTACATGTCTGTGTAACTAACTATAATATACATATATATAATATATAAATACAAAAAAATATATATATATTATTATTGTGGTTATTGAAATGTTTATCATAAATGCAATTTTTTTTAATGTTATGAAGATGTTGTAGAACCATCGTGTTCTTTTTAAAAATTGTGTACATAATGCATTCATATTATATTTGTCTCTTATTACAATTGTATTCTGCTTGAGTTATTTATTTGAAACATGAATAAATCTGATAACATTTTGGTGGCCATTGCTGTTGTGCTTGCAGAAGTCAATTATAATCTGGTTTTTAATCATTATAGATTACTACTTTGTTTTGTCTGATATTTTTTTTTCTTCATCCTATTTTGAACTTTTAAACAAAACATTACAGATTTACAGATAACTCTGAGTTGTATCTTATTGAATGAATTTGTTCAAACTGGTCTGTGAGAAATGAAGAGTTGTGACACTAAGGACCAGGAGAAGGAGTCTCACAAGCTGGCAGTACATCACTGAACCTTCTATTTGCATAAGTTGTTCGTTTTTTTGGGAGTGTTTAAGGTTAAATACTAGCATTTATTCTATAGCCTTGTGTGTAAAATTAAGGTCAGGTTATTTTTCACTACTTTATTCTTCTTTCATACTATTGGTCTTAGAATTGAGACCTGTTTTATTTGTGGGACTTGTGTAATGATTGTCTAAAAATATTAATATGCTGGTCTTCAACGCCAGATTTTTCAACAAGCTTTCAGAAGTTAAGTTTGATTTTAAACTATTTTTGCTCTCATATGCCACAGGGGTTTATTATAAAATCATAGATTAGGTTAGTTTTTAATTAATATTTTTTAAATCCAGTTTCTGTATTTGAAGAAAAAAATAACTTTGGTCATTTTTATGTGTAAGTGTTTGTGCTCTTTTTAGTCATGTCTTTTAAATTATTTTAAAAGGGAAAAAGAAATTATAAAATAATTTATAAATTTGTTTATCTTTATTTCATACATTGTGCAATTATATTTTTTTTCCTTGTTCTATGATCAAATGTGATTAAAGATTCCCTTTGTCGAAATTGTCTTACTTTCAATTATTCAATCTGTCACTGAGCTCTGATGTAGTGGAACATCCCATTACACATTGGTTCAGTAGTTGATTTACTGACAGTCGACAATGTTATAAAAAATTAACTATTTTCACTACATATAAAATTTTATAAGGTAAGAATTTTGCAGGAAAACTATGAAATGTCTAGTTGGTAGAATTAGAATAGAAGTTTGAAATTATACACAAAAAATAATCAAGAATTTTAATTCTATATTTTTAGAAAGAAATCATTTTGTTAGTGGTATCCACAAATAATAAATAAAAGAAATGACAAATGAGAAACTTGATAAATTATTTGAAGTTTTAAAAATTCTGTGACTAATTAGTTTTTTTAATTGCAAGGGGGAAAAAAATTTAGATTCCAATAAGAAAAACATGAATTTTTTTTTAAATGGTCTTGTTATATCAATGAGAATTACATTTCTTTTTTTTTAAATATTTATTTTCTCTATCATTTAACTTTAATTAAATGATTAATTATAACGAGCCTTAAAGATTTTTAAATACAATGATATTGATAAGGATAAAAAAAAAGAGTACTTGATAAATTTTGCGGTTTTGTTTTTATTCTTTGTCAGCTGTATATAAGTTAGACTAAGGCTTGTTTTCTTACAGTAGCTTCTTGCATGGTCATTCTTATCTTGTATTTAACTATTGGTTATTCCAACTATTTATTATGTTATGTCAACAAACACAGATCTTAATGGCAAATAATTATTCATGTCTCTCTCTGTCTCCCTGTAAAGAAGAGTTGAGTCTGGACAACAAAAATGTGTATTCAGTATAAACTACTGAAATAACGAGATTAATTACAAATATATTGTGTCAATAAAAACAGTAATGGTGTACTAATCAAATTTTATAATATTAATGAAACTACTTAACTTGTTCATTTGTGATGACAGACTCAGTATATAATACACTGACAGAATAAATACACTGACAGTTTAAATACACTGACTTTATAATAAAGCTGTATTAAATATTTATAAACAAAACTCAGCATGGTCAGTAAACATATTTATATTAAACACTTATAAAATCCAAAATGATGATTTTGTTGGCTAGTCATATATTTACACACTAAAATTCCTTTTCCTTGTTTGTTTTGTTTTCCTTTTAAAACTGTTACAAAAATATAGCATGGAAGTAATACTTTTAATATTTCAAGAGTATGAAAATTTGACCCATTTAGATAGATGTTTTTTTTTCCTCTATCATTTTTTAAATAGTATTTTGGCAAGACATTGATTATTTGAACCCATATACCAATTTATCCTGAAAGAATTCAGGGTTTTAACATTGTGGCTGTTATTTCTCCGATTATGCAAACAAATTCTGTTTCTGTAAAATATTATAATAAAAGGAAAATTTGATAAATTAAATTACAAAACAAAAACATTTCTGAAAGCTGTGAGTGTAATTTTTTTAACTTGTTTAATTAGATGACTTTACTTTTTTTTTCTCATGGCTATCATTACCTCATTACGTTCATTTAATGACTTTATGAGTATCATTACGTTCATTTAATGACTATGAGTATCATTACGTTCATCTAATGACTTTATGAGTATCATTAGGTTCATTTTATGACTTTAATTAGAGGTACATGACTATCATTAATTCATTTAATGACTTTAATTAGAGGTACATGGTCAAGCTAGGCACATTACGTTCATTTATTGACTTTAATCAGAGGTACATGGTCAAGCTAGGCAAAGATTTTTTTTCCCTTTTGTTACCTTTTTTTTTAAATGTACTTTTTTTATTTTTAGCCCAAATATAATTTGTAGTATCCGCATGTCTGTGTGTATGTATCACTGAACCAACTGGTTTGATAAGTCAGAAAATATATGTTGTAATCGTCAATCATTTCAAGATGTTGTAGTGAACAGTTGCTCCTTACCTCTCCCCCTATTCATGTTATCTTTTCTATTGTTATAATCAATGTTTTATGTTTTTTACATATTACTAGTGTTGTATTTTTGTTTTACTTCTTTTTTTTTCTTTTTTTTTGAAAGCTGAGGTATTTTGATGTTTGAGTTTATTATTCCAATGTGGACGACAGCAAGTGATTAAATTTATTATAATTATTATTCAAACAACACGCAGCATTTTCTTATCTCTTGTTTTCATTGATGTGTCTGGTCATGTGTTCATAAATACTTACATATTACAACATTACATGAAGTGGCTGTATATTATTACATCAAGTGGCTTACATATACTTTATTTAATGCAATCAAAGCTGATCCTGCTAGTCCTGCTCTATATCCAACTATTATTTAATAACATATTCTTGTAAATATCACGTTTTAGAAACACTGCTATCATATATAAACTTCATTCACAAGGAGCCCACAAATACAACCATAAAAAATGTATAAAATCCAGCAGATATTCTACTTTTAACACTCTCTGGACTGGTTGCTCCCCTTGACTACCCCACAGACACCAAATGAACACATTTCATGAACACTGGGTAAAGGTGGACACATTTCATGAACACTGGGTAAAGGTGGACACATTTCATGAACACTGGGTAAAGGTGGACACATTTCATGAACACTGGGTAAAGGTGGACACATTTCATGAACACTGGGTAAAGGTGGACACATTTCATGAACACTGGGTAAAGGTGGACACATTTCATGAACACTGGGTAAAGGTGGACACATTTCATGAACACTGGGTAAAGGTGGACACATTTCATGAACACTGGGTAAAGGTGGAAACATTTCATCTACATTTAACAACAGTGATTCTCATACCTTTGATGCCAATAATCTGAACTCATGAGGATCTGGGATGAAATTCCATGAAAAGTTTGAGTTAAAGAGATCAGTGCACAGAAATTTGGAATACAATATACTACCTCATACACACTAAATGAAAAGGAATCCATCTTTAAATATCTGTAGATCTAACTAGAGTTGTTTCATTGGTTTGCCATGTTTTATGGTGTTTGTTATGCACCAACCCATTCTTCCATTGCATTCAGTAAACTAAAATAATGTACATATTTTAAAATGTGCATTAGGAAATTATTACTGTTGTGGAAACATGGACACAACTGTAAATCATGATTTTTATATAGGATATATTTATAAAATGTTATACTATATGAAACTGACTGCATACATATATTATAGGCACAGTATCACCTGGAGAAAATTTTATTTTGTGGTAGTGTAAGTTGTTAGTGTGAATCTTTCTTATTGCATCTAGGACAATTCTGTCATGTGTTGTGGGTAGTTGTTTTGTAACATCCTAGAGCCTAGGTATGAATGGTCAAGAGTGTTCAGGTGCTATTATGAAATACAAGGTATTTTTGAAAGTCTCTCCAAGTACTACACACATTTATGTTAAATAAAAACATGAAAATGTTTCTTAAAAGTATTTGTAACATTTATTATTGAATAACAAGGGGGACAACTCACTTCTCTAAAGCCAAGTAAATGAGAGGGTACAAGTGAGATGTTTACAACATGCAGGATAAATAATCAGAATTAACTCTACATTGTACTAATATCAAATTTAAAAACATTAAGTAAAACCGAAACCAAAGTTTTTACATGTAGATATCATTGAGATATATTCTTGAACAATTTATTCCACTTGTATATAAAAACACAATGAAAAAAATGTATTGAAAAACTACTAGCTATACACTTTGTAAGTGGTAAAAACGTTTAATGTCGGTTATAAATAATTGTATAAACATGTTTCTTTTAGATAAAATCTTTTATTTAATTAATAATGAAAACAATCATAGTAACTGCTGAGATGAATAGAAAATTTTCAAAGGAAAAATTATCTTCTTTAATTTTGGCTTAAATAGAATTACATTTTTTAATAAAAATTACAGTAACATTTTTACAAATAATTAATAGCTGAAAAACATTATTTTTAAATTCTAGTAACACCACTGAAAGATATTCAGATCTTATCTATTACAGACGCTCCTCCTACGTTCTCTACAGAAGATTATTGTGTTTTGGAGTTGATGGGTAGTTAGTTAAATATGACTTTGGAAAGCCCATGCTAACCAACCAATGAAGTAATAAGGATTAAAATTTAAATTTTGTTTTAGTAAAAAGCGTACAGCATTAAAAGATTTGATGACAAGCTGCATTAGGATTATCACGGGTCCGTAGTTAGGCTTGAGCAAAGTAACAGATAGTTCTCTACTCTAATGATATTAATTTCACTTAAATGATGGTACTCAAATTATAATGCTCTGATGACAGTACCCTATTTATAATATTCTAATTAAATTGCTTCAATGAAAGCATCTAATGATAATATTCTAATTATAAAGCTCAAATGAAATTGCTTTAATGATAGTACCCTAATGATAGTACTCTAATGCTGGTGGTACTCTAATGATAGTACCCTAATGAAGCATAAAACATGAATTTGTCAAATTAAATTAATTAAAAGGTTTTTCAAATAATCATGGTAATATTCACCCACTACATAATAAAAATTAACATTGCAATCTTGGTATTGGATTGCATTATTTTCTTGGTATCGGACTTCCTTGTTCATCCGT
This sequence comes from Ampullaceana balthica, assembly GCA_944989445.1. Classification (NCBI taxonomy): domain Eukaryota; kingdom Metazoa; phylum Mollusca; class Gastropoda; family Lymnaeidae; genus Ampullaceana; species Ampullaceana balthica. The sequence continues at coordinate 220,256 of CALYLW010001369.1, read as the reverse complement.
CTTGAAATATAAGATGACTACGCTGCTTTGGAAAAGTTATTTTAACCTGTTAAAATGACTCTCTCTTTTGTCAACAGACTCCCATTGTGGTCCTACTATTATTTTTTCTAAAACTGGAATTTTGTTTGTTCCCTCCTAAAACAGCCCATTTGTAAAACACTTGCTGTACAAAGACTTTCTGAGCAAAATGATATTCTGGTACAGAAACCATGGCATCTTCAATACATTTGAAACACCGTTCCAATGTTCCCCATGAAAACACAGTAAACAAAAAAATTAATATATTGATTATTCAATAACAGACCATCTACAAAATCTAATGAGAAAATGTAATAGTAAAAATATTCAAGGATATTTAAAAATTTATTTAAAATTTTTATTTCATAAGGTTAGCAAGATAAATATATAAGAGTGATTCATTTATAATATAGATAAAACAATTAGAGTGATAATGAATGATTTTTTTTTAAAGCAAAGAAAAAATAATTTGACCTTTCCTATTTGAGACTTTAATTCTTTACAATCTGAATCAAAATACTGGCCTAGTATTAAATCAATATAAATGTATAAATAAAATGAGTCATGATAAATAAATAGCTTTTTCATCAGAATATGTTAAATACAAAATTATTAACAAATTTAAAACTTTGAAGTCTATGCATTTTTTTTTATTTCACTCTCTGTAAGTTAAGTAGCCTTTAAAAATAGAATACAAAATAATAGCACTTGATAAACAATAAACACAAGTCAAATTGGAGAACCAACCTCCATGGCCAGCCAGCAGCTAAACAAATAAAGTTGTACAAAAATCTTATAAATTAATAAAAGCTGTTCACGTAAGTAGTTTGTTATCTCTTTGTTTTAAAATCTAAAAATGTCTTTTATTTAATGCAAGCGCAAGCCACGTGCTGCCCATCAGCATCAAGGCATTTAAAGACACTTATTTATGAGCTATGACTTCAAAATAAAATTTTAATCTGTAATGAAGGTCAGTAAGGAAAAGGCAGAAAATGAAATAAAAGTGAAAAAACTTGAAATGTACACTCATCCGATTTTTATTGCACAAAAAATATTAGCAATATGAAAAGACATTTAAAAAATTATCAACATGTTTAAAATAAAAACTTAAATTGCAAGTTTTACTGTAATATATAAATAGTACTTTGTACTGACCATCCACAATCCAATATCCATTCAGTATTCATAAAATGAGGTATCATATAATAATTTAATGCACAGAAAAAGTGAATATAAATAAATGCTAAAGGAAGAGGCACTGTATAGGGTTAGTCTCAAGCAGTAACTGATATATTTTATCTAACAAGCCATGGATCACTTGGACAAACAAAATATTTAGCTGTAATTTCTATGCAAACAAAACTCACTCAGCTTTTGAGTGATAGATATCTTCTCAACACACAAAGTTATTGCTTTTGTGATAATTGATAATGACAGTAAACTTGGTTTGGTTTGGATTTCAAATCCAAGTTTCATTAAAATAAAAAATCATACAATTTTCTGCTGGTGATATCCAAGTTTATATAAAGAGGTTAGAAAACATTTTTTTTTATTTATTCAAAGCAAACGTTTATTATATATTAGTATAAGACATTGATGTATGCAGTGTGATAGCTAGGGTTTTTTCTGTATACAGTGTGATAGCTACTTAGGGTTTGTTCTGCCAGAGATGAAACAACGTTTCTCCAGCACCACCACCAATTTACTCTGCAGTTTGCTGAAAATGTTACTTTTTTAAATATACAGAAAAAACTGACACCAGGGGCATCTGCCCTTACCTTCCCATGGCTGTGGACACATGTACAAGGTAATATTTGACTTTTACACATTTACATCACAAAATCAAAATGGACAAACTGAAATGGGTGTAATTTTATCAGTGACCTATATCTGGTAAAAATGATGTCTTATGACAATTTCTTGGGACCATTAGCAACAATTAAAGCACCAGTCCCCTTGGACTTATCACCAATAAAAGAGCCCACATTTATCTAAATTTTTCATTTTTACAGGGTATTAAAGTAAAATGTAGAAAACTTATCTTTCCTATTGGGTTACATCACAATGACAAAGCTTAGCTCTATTTGTACCAAATCAGGTATAATAAAACAACATTTGCAAGATGTCTCAACTGTTGAAACCTTATGCTAACACATTTCACATTTCAGTCGGTACAAAATGGTCACTCACTACTTTTTAAAGCACAAAATAACAAAAAATTGTCCCTGAACCGAATGGTGTGGACACAAGCAGATCTATCTGACCATACATTTAGTCACTTGTATCTGACCATACATTTAGTCACTTTTATCTGACCATACAATTAGTCACTTTTATCTGACCATACATTTAGTCACTTGTATCTGACCATACATTTAGTCACTTGTATCTGACCATGCATTTAGTCACTTTTATCTGACCATGCATTTAGTCACTTGTATCTGACCATGCATTTAGTCACTTTTATCTGACCATACATTTAGTCACTTGTATCTGACCATACATTTAGTCACTTGTATCTGACCATGCATTTAGTCACTTGTATCTGACCATGCATTTAGTCACTTTTATCTGACCATACATTTAGTCACTGGAAACAAGTCAAACATCTTCTCAAGCAGAATTTGAGCAATTCAACACAAGAGTCATCAATAAAAAACAAATATTTTCTAAATCAACAGATTTAACATCGACTGGAAAATTCTAACAAACAGACTCTTGACCTATGACATTCATTCTTCGGTTGTTTTAAAACCTTGACAATATGAAAAATTCAGCTGCTAAACTTACTTTTTTATTCCCTGTTCAAAAGTGTTTTTTTAAAAGAGTGAGAAGAAACCAAACGTCGGCTACGTTTTATAGTTGTGACTTTACTTAAGTTAACTCAAATCAGATGAGATCATTTCTAAAATCATTCCCAAGTCTTACACACAAAATAAAAATTTTTAAAAAAGATAATTAACACACTAACCAATATAAAAGCAACATTTTAAATGCTGAAAATATATTTTTCACGACAATTCATAAACACAGTTAGGATAAAATCATGCAGTTCCTTAAAGCTGACAAGTCAATAAGTAAAATAAATTTATGTAGCACATTTATTTTTTTTAAAAACATAAAGACGTGATTACGATCAGCTGCAAGAGTACCCTTAGAACCTCGTTCAAAATCCCTCTTCAAATATAAATTTATAAAATTATATTCCATCACAATACATTCTTAAACTATAACTTTTTTATATTATAATATTGCAATTTTAAAAATTCTACCTAAAAAATAGGGTATGGCTTAATAGGAGATCAAGTTGTTAGGTTTTGTTTTGGCTGACCTGACACAAGAGTACAACAAATACAAGTTCTGCAATCAAACCCATTGCTGTCCTCTATATTTTGGCTGTGTCACCCCCCCCCCACTCCTGATATTCATCTTCCAGGTTGACAGGTTTATCCAGTGATTCTCTTGGCTTCATCTTTCACATCACCGCTGTCATGTTCAAAATACATGAAGTCCTGTAGCAACAAGGAAAAAGTCTTAATTTGTTGTCATACAACATTTCTCTCTCAGTAGTTTATACCAAGAGTTTTAAGAAATGTTTTTAGAACAATGGAACTCAACCATTAGAGAAAAAGAACAGAACAACTAGAACATTGGAAATGAACCATTAGAACAATGGAACCTAACCATTAAAACAATGGAACTGAACCATTAGAACAATGGGAATGAACCAATAGAACAATTGAAATGAACTAGGGATCTACCGATATATGGACACTGATATCAGGATATCGGCAATATCGGTAGCATGTAAGGGTCGCAATATTGATGTCACCGATATGTCAAAATAAGTGACATTTTGACCCAAAAAAATCAGAAAAAAAATTTATCATTTATATTTATAAATATCTCGACAAATTAATATATCGATCCCGATACCGGTATTGAAGGAACCAAAAGAGTCCTAGTATTAATATTTACAGCCACGATACAGCGTGTTCATTTGCTAAGTGCTATGATATTGTTTAGGTATCTGCCGACTTTTCGTATACTCGGAAATACTGTGTAAGTCATGCCGATGCCGAGTATACCGTAATTGCTCTAATACCAAAGGTGCAGGCAAAATACAGATGTCTAAAACATTTAGTTTCGTATGGAATAACAAAATGTACCGTTTGCAGACTTGCTGTCATTGGCAACCATTCATCCTTCAATCTCATTTTGACTTTATTACTATTGCTTTGTTCTCATTGTTTCATTCATAAAAGGTGGATGTGTGAAAAAGCCATTTAACTATTGGTTAGAATTAATTATGAGTCAGTTGAAGGTTCAAAAGGAGTTACTAATTTTATTTGTACATTTTTAAAGAGGACAGTTTGTTTTGTCATGAGTCATATGAAGGTCATGATCTGGAACTTGTAAACACATCAGAAACTTCTTTTAAAGATAAATTTTACTGTTTATACCAAGTTAAATGAGTTATCAATACAAATATTTTTTAAAGAAAATAAAGAAATAATAATTTTATTTATAGCATTGATCCTGAAAATAAAATCATTATTAAAACGAGTTAAAAAAAAGCTGTGACGCGAACAGCGGAATTGAGGTCATAAAATGTGGAGGTAAAATGAATAGGGGATTGGGACAAATTGAACCACACTTTAAAAATTCACAACTTTAAAACTACAAATCCTAAAAATATAATGTTGACCATTCATAAAATGTAACACAATTTTAACAAATTCATACTCTTCAAGTACTCTTTATCGGTACTCTGTTAAACTTTGCCGCAACTACTCGGTACTATGTACTGGGCAAAAAATCATTCTCAGTACACCCCTAATATTGTTTGAGTTAAAGTAGCTTGTAAAAATAATAAATTAATCTTAATAACTAAATCTATATTTAAGATTGTTTTTGTTATTATTAATAAAAATGTTTTGATGTGTTATTTCACACCGATTATTACGGTATTAACTTATTTTATCAAATATAAATTTAAGGATGACATCATCAAATATGACTGCTGCTGTTTGCCTAACAAATATTCAAATCGGCATTCATATCAGCAATAAAAAAAAACAGTAATATCGGCAAAAATGCATATCGGTAGACCTCTAATATAAATATAAATAATTACGAATGATAAATTTAAGAATGATGTCATCAAATATGACCGCTGGTTTTTGTCCTAACAAATACTCATATCGGAAAAAAAAATATAGGTAATATCAGTATTGGCAATATCAGCAAAATGAATTTCGGTAGACCCCTAAAATGAACCATTAGAATAATTGACTCACTATCAAAAAGACAGCTCCCAGCACTGTGGCTTTGGTCTTAACATCAAGATCAAGTGGAAAAGTCACACCAAAATTGTCAGCATCTGTAAAGACTTCCTTGGCGAGTCCAGACCATTGTTTTGTTATCTGCCCAACATGAGTCTTTTCATCAGGGGATGTAACCTACAGGAGAGACATGTATATCACAGTTGACCTACAACACATCGACCACCACTACCAAAATTCAACAAAGAAGAGATACTAAATCTTATTGCCGGCATACTGCCTTGAGACCCACTGGAAACATTGACATGCATCTCAAGGACACTCCACTATAAACAAATATATGTTAAAGCAATAGTAACTTAAATGTTAACAAATACATTGTGTAATTGTAGTTCATCTAACATCTTTGATGTGATAACATTGAGACTCTTTGAATCTAGCCATTCTCCAATTAAATATAAGTGACATTTATAATGACATTTAAAAGTGACTCAAACCTTTTTTTTTAAATTCATTCTGCAATATATAAAATGCACTGCACACAAAATATCTCAGGACCTAACTAGGTTTCATTATACTAGAAACAGTTCTGATGACCTGAGCCCTACAGCAGTTGATTAGCTGTGGTAAGTTCACTGTAACAAAGATTTTCTCAACCTTCTAGTAGTAGCACTACAATTAAAAACCAATGACATAACATCAGACATCACAGCAAACTAGATAAGTTATCACAAAGTTCTACAAGAAAAGATTTTCCCTTACCTCAAACTCGATATCTCCACAAATGTTACACCTAAAACACGGCCCTTTGATCCGTAACATCGTCTGGTCCTCAGCATTGTTGACCATGTACTTGGGATGACAACAGCTCCAGGCCTGACGCACATAACCAATAACTGATCCCTTGGGAGATTCTACAGTCAGTTTCTAAATACATGGACCAAGACATATTTTCAACAAGCAAGTTCATTTTTTTTCCTTTCAATTAAATACAAATTATCTTAAAATTGAAATATTTCCTGAATAAATGCAGCTAAGATACATAACAAAAATAAACTTTGACAACAAAAAACAACAATTAAATTTCATAGTTAAATGATCATTTCTTTTTTCTTATTTATGAACTAATATAAAAACTATTGTTACTTCTTCCCATGGAAATAATAAATCTGCCCATAATTTCTGAATGCTCCAAGTACGTCTCTGATAGATCTCACCTGCAGACAGCAAGGACACCAACAAGAGCTGCACCGTAGTGGCCGAGACAGGTGAATGACCTCCTTTTTGTGATTGTCCATGATCTTCATGTCAAATGGTCTGGCAGAGCCACAGCAGTTTCGTGTGCAGCAACATGTATCTGAAACCACACAGGAATAAAATCAGATTTAAAAAAACAAAACAAACTTTCAAGTTTTTTTAATGTTCATTTCATTAAGAGCAGAAATGGCTTCATTGATAATTTTTAAAACTGTACAAAGATTTACTTCAGTAGCAGCTTTAAACTATGAATAAAGATGACTAGAGGGCACACAGTTTCAATCATTTTTATTCTGCCTTTACAACAAAATCACAAATGAAATGTTACCTTCCACAGCGATAAAAACTCTTTGGTTCATTGAATTTTTTACTTCATACTTATTGTTGGTTTCAAAACCAGTGAAAGCTGTAATAAATAGACATCCAAGGTTAATTGAGTGACTCAGTAAATTATAATTTACAATATATATTTTTTTAATTAGTGTGTAGGAACAAACTAAATTAATAATTTGTTTTAGTCCCATTTAAATAAATGTATAAAGAATTGTAATTACCTTCAATGGCTTCAATCTTTTGCTTCACCAAAAGCTGGTCAACTTGAGTGAGGTAATCCAAGCCAGGTGGGCAACTAACTGGTGGGGCCTGTGGGGATGGAGCCCACCCTGATGGTACAGGGGGAGCTGAAAACAAACCCGAAATAATATTTATTATGATGGTTTTAAATCAGCCAGTGAAAAAGAATAATATATTCTATCAAATGTATTATTTTTCAATATGTAAACAATGCTAACAATAATAACCATGTATCACATAGAGATCAAATGAAAGCTATTTAAGACATGAACTCACCCCCAGGAGTAGGCTGAGCAGCAATGGGATCATGACCAGGCTGAGAATAGCCAGGATTGGGTTGGCTGCCAGGCATCGGTTGCATTGCAATAACATCACCACCACCTGCGTGTGGATACCCAGCGTTTGCATGACCCCCTGCTGGGAAGCTTTGATAACCTGGAGCAGGGTATCCAGCTGCAGCTGGTGGGTAGCCACCTCCTGCAGGTGGGTAGCCACCTCCTGCAGGTGGGTAGCCACCTCCAGTGGGATAGCCTGACTGGTAGCCTACATCAGACCCAGGGTAATGAGCGCCGGCTGTGGGTGCGGATGGATGACCACCTTGTCCTGGTATCACAGGATAGGGTGATGAAGTTGGACCAGGATACACCTCAGGAGGAGGGGGTTTTTCACTCATCTTTCACACTTCTACTTCTAAAATTTTGACATCAAAATTCCCTGAAAGCTAAACAAAAAAAATTATTTGTTAACACAGGCATTATCTTTTATACAAAAATACATGTATTGTTTAAAATTAAATCTAAAAACTGATACATTTTATTGCTGACATTTTCAAATCCTGTATTTAAAAAATAGTAAATGTGTTTATGTTACTGATTGATGTAATTGTACGGGCAGTAAGGGGAAAAATTAATATAATCATCAAATAATCATTTATTATAATAATAATTATAACAATAATAAAACTTAAATTTAAATGGATTTCTCAAATCCTCAATTTACATTTTAATTTTATAGTTCATTATTCCAAAACTTAACTGAAATCCAAATAATAAATGAATTTTAATTTTTTTTTATCATAATGAATGACAATGACTATGACAAAAACTAATACAAAACTTAGACTTAAACTTTCACTTTATTATTCAAATTACTAATTTTCAACAAATAACGTGTTCCTAATTACTTTAACTAAGCCTTAGTCTCTGCCTTAAATAATTAAATTAAATTTATACTTAGTGATTAGTGACTTAGACTTAGAGGTTTACTGTACTGTACTTTACATTTCATTGCAAGCTGCGAACACCACTATCACTACTACTACTACTAGTCTTACTTACATTACTATACACTACTATACAGTCTAAAAGTCTATACAAATTATTAGTGCATAAAATGTAGTTTATGTCTATGTACTATGTAGTAGTAGTAGGCTAAGTACTACTAACTAAGTAGGCTTACTTAGTACTTTTAGTAGGCTTATTTAAAATCAAGAAAAGCTAAATTAACTAACTTTCTAACTACATCTTCAAGATTAATAATTAATATTATATATCATATGGGTTATGATAAGTTAATTTTTTACTAGTCAATAGGCTTCAATAGGTCCTATCAAATGACGGTATGAGTATGAGATACGAACAGTGAATCACTAATGTGTAAACAATTGAATACATCATTCCTCACACACACGAACCTGCACACATGAATATATCAATATCGATACTCATTACAATTTTTGTTTTTATAAATAATGACTATAAAGAATAAAGGTCTTAAAATAATATAACTTTTCCTAACATTTTCAATATGAAGCTTGACGTATTTTCAAAAAAGCTCGAAATATCTTGATTAATTACGATTCACGTAAACAAATAACAGAAATTAAAAATTGACCACGATACCATTTCCTTCATGACCAGATAAAAATATATAAATGCAAATATGGGTTAAGGTTCGTAACTTGCACAATTTCAACTGGACTTGCTACTTACTTATATTGCGCAATGAATGCTTGCCAGGTTGACTTTTAAGATCAGATTCCTTACATTTATTTTAAATAGGTAAATGTATAACATAAAAACAGTGTATTTTTAAAACACCTATTTAAAAGCCTGATTGCAGTCTCCCCCCCCCCATTACTTCATTTATTTTAAAGAGTGTTGCTAATTAATTTTCGTCTGGGGTTTTCCCAATTCACTTCACAAAAAATAGTATTAGCTTTAATTCCAAAAATTTCAATTTACTAAATTATTTTTACAAGATATACCTAGATTGGTGTAATTACTGATACTTCAAAAGCGAACATTCAAAATTTGAGTAGCCTTGGAAAATGTGGGTTAACATACTATTTAAAATTAGATCCTTCAATGTGGCTAACTGTTTGTAATCCTTACTTAACTCATACTTAGCTGTCTTGTCTTTTGCTTAACGTCACAGAGAAATAAAGAGAATGCTGATCAAATAGAAATGGCGCTTTCATAGAGTCTTTATTTATTAAAGATAAACCAACATTAACTTGTAAAAATTAAATCTTGTCTCTGTGTGTTCTATCTCACCTCACCAACCACATGAGCAACTTTGGCCTATTTCAAAACATTAATCTGGCAACCCAGAATACTGTTATTTTTGCAACATATATTTTATTATCTCGATGGTTAAAACTTTAAGGAGCGCTAAATATTGTGCTATTTATAACACGGAGTAATGAAGTCAAACCAGTTTATGCTACACAATATTTCGTTTTCAAAGAGGGTTCGATATTCGGAAAGAACATAAACTACCGGTAGTTGTAGAGGTCTAAAAATATTTTAAAATATTAATACTAATCTATCTATCTATATAATTCTCTTCGTGGTCGGACCCTGCGAGGCAACAAGAAGCTGCATGTGCAGCAGAGCGTGACGAATGACCCTCGCTCGGGTCAACTAAACACTGTGGGGTGAAATTAAAAAAAAGGGGGTGGGAGTGGGTGGCAATAAGGCACTTGCGTTCACTTGCATTGTATCTTCACAGTCAGGGCCGGCGCCAGAGTATTTGGCGCCCTAGGCGAACCTATCGCACTGCGCCCCCCGCGCACACGGCAACTACGGTAATTATTTAATTAATATTAACTTTCACAAAGGAATGCTATGCTGCCGTTTGTTTTAATTCGTACTTACATTCAACACAATCTATACATGTATAATCGTATATTATGGTATATTCGTATGTAATGTAATTTCAAAACTTTATTTTTTGCGCTTTTGCTTTAGCAAATGTGGAGACGAGTTCCATCAGTTCAATATCTCTAGCAATATAATGTTCAATTGACAGAGTAGCTAGTCCAACAAGTCTTTCTTGTAGCATGGACGTTCGCAAATATGTTTTTATCAGTTTGAGCTTAGAGAAGCTTCGCTCACCACTAGCCACAGAAACTGGAAGTGTCAAGAGGATTCGCAGAGCTATAAACAGTGTTGGGGACACTATCTGTTTAGATTATTTTTCAATATAAAGTTTAGTACATCCTGTGGCGATGTACACTTTGCAACTCGTCTTGAAATGGCTTTCAGTTCACTGCTTAGATCAACTGCATCAATATCTTTGGAGCCTCCATGTTGCAAAGCTTTCTCAAGATTCAAGCAATGTTCCATAACTTCCTTGCTAGTTTTATTCTGCAAACTGTGAACATCATAGAGGAAACCAAACACTGAACTAATGTTTTTGCATCAGAGTGAATCTTTCTTCAACCGATTGTATTGCCGTGTCAAGAACAACCGATTGTATTGCCGTGTCAAGAACAACCGATTGTATTGCCGTGTCAAGAACAGCGAAGTAAACGTTTACTTTGAATTTGTCTTTTGGATCCTGAATAGGTTCGTCGTCATCTCCTTCGTATGAAAATTGTTTCTTCTTTCTTCTGATACGGGTTGGTTCGGGTTCGAAAAGTGCTGGTATCTCTAAATCGACTGCAATTTCAGCTGCATCTACCAGTGTTTTCTCAAACTCCGTGTCATTTCTGCGGTTTACGAGAAACTTCTTTGTTTCATCCATATGATTGATGGCGCCATGTATATCTCATTCTTTTGCCTGAAGTTGTTTACTAGTCATGTTGATCTCAAACAACACGTCATACCACACAACCAGAGAAACGACAAACTTAAAACTAGAAATGGCTTTTGCAATAACCCGTGCATCTGTCCGTGATGTATTACCAGATGCTCCTGTTAAATTTATGTCATCCGCAATCTCTGCCAGAGCATCGTAGATATTACCAAGCTGATAATGAAGAGGTTTCAAGGCTTCAAATCGACTTTACCATCTTGTTTCGCTCAGTGGTTTTACAGTGAGATTAGAAACATGTCGATTTAAAACTTCCGAACGACGAGTTGATGCAGAAAAGAATACATAAACACGTTGCACTAGATCAAAGAAGGTTGTTGCTTCTAGGCAACATTTTGCAGCATCATTAATAGCCAAATTCAAGGTAATTTTCTTTGCATACTGCCTTTAGGAAAATCAAACTGTTCAACTTGATCTGGTCCATGTTCTATCAAAATTTGTCGCATATGATCATCAAATCCGGTCCAAGTAGCAGGATCGCCATAGTTAACATATAAACCAGTGAAATTATCGATTTTATGCACTTCAGATTTTGATTCTTGGTGCGTACCGTGCATTTCATTTTGTGGTTCAAACTCTTCTGATACTGTCATCTCCTCGGATTCTGCCGCTTCCTTGCCTGCTTCAGCTTGATTGTTTAACTCCTCTGGACCATATTCGTCTGTCTGCGGTGTACATAGATACTTTTGGGGGATTGAAATAACGACGGAAACTGCAAAATAAAATTTTATTATGGTTTACTATTTTTCTATATTTTTAATACATTTTTGTAAAATAAATAAAATATAAACGCAGTTGGGTAGAACAGAGAGCAAATAGAGCAAATGAAACATTTTTAGGAAAAAAAAACGGCTTATCCTATCAAAATTTTGTTTGTGTTTTTTTGTTTGTTTTTTGGTCCTTTTTCCCCAAAAAAATTCTCCAAAATTTCAACAACAAAAAAGTCCGATCCTGCTCCCCCTGTCCCCCTCCGCCTCTCAATAAAGGCTGCTGGGCATTCCCAGTAAACTGCTCAGGGAAAATAAATAAAATATAAATAAAATAACTACAATTTACTTATAAAAATTTTAATATTTAAATCAAATGATTTTAAATATAAATTTGTACAAAAGTTAAAACTTAATAGTGGTTGGCTATGGTTGGAATGTTATAGTTGATTATATATTGCTATCTTGCAGCACACACACTAACTTGACAGTTTATTAAATAACTAGATAAACACAGGTAGTGGGACTATAGTTAGTAGGGTTGCCAGATGTCCGGTTTTTAACCGGACTGTATTATCGTTATTTGTCCAGTTAAAAAATTGAAGCAATACCGGACGTGCATGTGTCCGGTATTTTCAATGTTCTTTAATTCAATACACTAGTAGGCTTTTTTAAGCAATCTTAAAATCTTTTGATTATATAATCGACCGTTTGACCTAATTACGCATCGAAACTTGCAATTTGAATTGTAATAAAAAACACACCAATTGTCTTTTATTAAATAAATGAAGCACGTAAAGAATTAAACGTTAATCCATTCTGGCATTACAAAACAATTTTAAACGCCTCACAGACTGATGACGTAATCGGATGTACGTTGAATCTGTGAGAAGTGTGTGTGCTTTTTAATATACCGTATACCTGCACAGAATTTAAGGAGGAAATTTCTAAGAACAAGAAATTATTGAAAGCAGCCGAGTCTTGTAATAAATATAAAGTCAATTAGCGTTTTATTATTTCAAAATGCTGATGATGATTGTGCAATGTAGTGACAGTATTGTACTTAGTCAAAGTCTTCAAAAAGACAATAGGGGCCGTCCATAAATGACGTCACGCGATTTTTGACCCCCTCCCCCCCTCGTCACGCGTCGTCACAAAATCTTAGACCCCCCTTCTAAAAATACGTCACAAATCTTTGACCCCCTTAACAACCCCACTTAAAAAAACCCCAAAAAAAATTATTTTCTATTTGAAAATAAGTATGTTTCAAATCACGTTTATTGTCATTTAAGTATTTATTATTTATTTAGTGAAGATCTACATTGTAATATCGTAACCCGTGTGAAACATTTTTTAAAAACGTTAACTAGCCTTCAGAAAACGAACTGTGTTAACATCCTTAGATTATATTTTATTTTAATGCATACAAATTAAACATTGACTATTAATCATCACGGTTAACGTCTTTGTTTAGAATTATATTTTTTTAAAATAACATTTTTAAAATGTATTTTTTAAAAATCCCTCAATTGACTGACGGGCAACTCGTAAGAAAGAGGTCAGCGAACAGACGTTAATATCCTCATCTGGGGTCAAAAAGGGAATTCTTGGGGATAATGCAGACTCATTTGGGACATATAACATCCACTACAATCCACTAGATATATTAAAATACGTCATGTGTACGTGAACGCTTGGAACATATGCCCATTATTGAAGCGGTTCCTTCCAGAAAATGCATTTTTTAAAAATTTGACAACTATGTAGATTTCTTACCTACGTACTATACGAAGACACCTAAATCTACCCTACTTTCATTTATATTGACACGAATGACACTAATCTTAATCCACATGATCTGTCTGTATCACGTATCCTTTCTGTGATATTTAAAATTAATGCCTTAAAAACTGAGCTAAGAAGAAAAGTTGTTTTGTGCTCCTCTCGAATTGCTATGTCAAGAATTGATGCATTCAATAAAGTTAATGAATACTTGACTAATTTTAAATGGGCTCATTTACCATTATATCTAGAACAGTGCTTCTCAAACTTTTTAGTATGGCGGACCGGCAGGAATTTTTTCCATTGCACCAGGGACCGTTGCACTATTTTCCCTGCACTGACAATTTTTTCTGTCCTTTTTTTTGAGAACATCTGCGGACCGGCAGCGGATGGCCCACGGACTGGCACCGGTCCACGGACCACCACTTTGAGAGGCACTGATCTAGAAGACTAGAATGGCCAGGGGCGTTTGACCAAAAACCAATCGAACAATTATATCAAACTTAAAACGTTTTTAATTCTATCAAATAGATCCCCTTCCTCTCCTTTTAAAGAAAAAGGATATTCCGTGTCGTTTTGACTTTAAATATCTACACATAATCATAATCCTATTCAGATCATTTTTAGACACTTGTCATGCTTGTAAAACACACCAGTAGTTGTTTTTTTTGGGGGGGGGGTGGGGGCTAACGACGCTCCCCCAAATATCCGAGTCATGTGAGCAGGACCTAGAGTCTGGGGGTGGGGGGGGGGATAACGCACACATAAACTTGTATATTTTGGGGTAACGGGCAAAAAAGTTCGACTCCTGCCATAAGAGAACCAAACGGAGCTGCGGTTACATCACAAATGCTTTGATGTCAACATCAAACGACGCAGGGGAACAATTTCATACGTTATCTTGTGGATTCTCAAACTTAAGGATTATAATTAGATTTAATTTTCGTGTCTTGATAGCTTACGCCAACCAGCCTCTGATGGCCTACCGACCGGCACATTGAGAAGAACTGATTTTTTAAAAAAGAAACAAAAAGAAAAAAAAGTCATTAAATAAATTGTAAGCGACCAAATATTTCAGTGGAAGTTTTATTTAAAGTTACCCTTTTGATGTGACGTCACATTTATTCAACCCCCCTCCCTCCCCCTCGTCACACATCGTCACAAAAGTGTGACCCCCCTCCCCCCTAGGTGCGTGACGTCATTTATGGACGGCCCCATAATAGAAAGTTCGAACTTAAATAATAGTTGGGAGATGTTTAAAAACCCTTAACATGAACAAAAAATTATTTTTAGTGACATAATCTTGCTATTAGAGTCGCAGATTTGCAAAGCCTAATGGACCGATTTGCCAAGGCCGCCAGCGACTTCGGCCTAACCATCAGCCTCAAAAAGACTAACGTGATGGCCCAGGAAGCTGATCCACCCAACATGACCATCAATGGTTGCCAACTTGAGGCCGTGGAACACTTTACATACCTTGGCTCCAATATCAACAACAACCTGTCCATTGATTCCGACCTAGACATAAGGATCGGCAAGGCCTCCACAACTCTGGTCAGGTTCTCAAAAAGAGTCTGGAACAACAAAAAGCTGACCATCAGAACCAAAATTACTGTGTACGTGCATGTGTGCTAAGCACCCTCCTTTATGCCAGTGAATCCTGGACCCTATACTCCAGACAAGAATGGAGCTTTCCACATGCGCTGTCTCCGCGCATCCTGGGAATCGCCTGGCAGGACCATGTCACCAACAATGAGGTGCTACAACAGGCAAAAATACAAAGCATGACAACTGTTCTCTGCCAGCGTCGGCTTAGATGGTTGGGACATGTGCGCAGATTGAAGGATGGCAGAATCCCAAAGGACATCCTCTATTCTGAGCAAGCCAAAGGAAAGAGGACTACAGGCCGGCCTCACCTCCGTTACAAAGATGTCTGCAAGAGAGACCTCAAAGCTATTGGCATTGACATAAATAGTTCGGAGGAACTCGCTGTGGACAGTACAGATGGAGACAGGCGTTGACTGCCGGGCTAGAAGCAGGAGAAAGAAACCTGCAACAGGTCGCAGACGTAAATCGCCTTAAGAGGAAAAGGAGAGCAAATCAGCCAACCACAAATACAACCTTTCAGTGTCAGAAATGCAGCAAAGGCTGCAAAGCCATGCGCGGAAATTCCACAGGAGCACAGAAAATTCCGTCGTCTTACGAGACATAAGGAAGCCAACAATCTTGCTATATTTTGATATTTGCAATACTGTAATTTTCTCCAGAAAACATGGCATAAGCAGAAATATTACCAGACAGAAGAAAAACAATATTATTATTTTATTATATTATTGCATTAATAATTATGCCCATATTTTGAAAATATAATAAAGCAAGGATGTTTAATGAGATTCCTATCTTATTCTATATTCAATATACGAATGTTGCAACGCATCATTTTTGTCTTGATTTGATCATATGAATAATAATATTAATGATATTTACAGACTATAGCACTTTTTGAATTCACACATTTCACTAAACCTATTCAATGATCCCAAAACCGCACATTATTAATGTTTCCATTTTGGCTTTTTGGGCCATCGACAGTCGACACTAGTGTCCGGTATTTTTGAGACAGCCGTCTGGCAACCCTAATAGTTAGGGGCGTTTAGTTAAAATAATAAGCTTTACTGTTACTAAAAGTCTATTTCAAAGTATTTATCTTATCAATTGCTCATTCTATACAGAAGACGATTGTATCCTACGCGTATCCATGGCGACCATGGTTTATGTCTAAACTCAGTGGCGTAGCTAGGGGGGTGAGTGGGTGCGCATCGGGTGCCGGGTGGCACACATTTAGGGGGCGGCATTTGTGGACATTTGAAAAGTACAGCCATTTCCCACAACCGCCCCTATTTGTTTTGAAGGTGAAAAACCCCGGGGGAAACAAAAAATACTCTTACTTTCGAGTCTTAATAAACGGATTCGCACGACATTTGTTTGATTACATACTGGTTGTTTTTATAACTAACGCATAACCGTTCAAAAATTTTTAAATCGCTCAAAAAAGGTCTCGATTTGTTTGGAAAATTAAGCGGTATACGTCACATATGACGCTTTTATAAGAAAACTGCACAAAAAAACACATCACCGCTTGGCCGAATAATATGTGCTATTAATATTGCCACGACATTTTTTGCATAGATTTTCAACATGAATGATGCGCGAACAAGTACCCACATGGCATGGTGGTTCAAATATTGTGATTAACTTGCAAATATTAATTTAAATTACTTTCAGTTTTCAGAAAATTATTTTAAGATGTTATTAAAAATTAAATTTATTTTGTTTTTATTGCATTAAAGTAGCACAACTAATTTGTGTTGTTCATTAAAATATGGTGATTCATTAAAAATGTTACGCCTATCAAATTAAAGAAATGAGTAAATACAGTAATTTGAATTCATCTATTTTAAGGAAAACTATTACGATTTATGACAAGAATATGAAAAAATTCAAATTTATCCTTTCATAAACACCACAATAGGAATAAATAATTTCGAAAAAGACATATTTTAAAATTTTCAAGTACCTTGGAAAAATTGACATCTGAAGAAGTAACTAGTAAAACAGGATTAGATGCTGGAACTTTATTCACTTCAATGGAAAATTTTTATTTTTCTATGTTATCTCAATTTATGGGAACACATCTTTTTTTTAATTAATGTAAGCCCATTTCATGGAGCAAATAGATGTGCTAATACAAAACCTCGTTATATCAGCCAAAACAATTTGTGAAGAGTTGGAAGGAGAAAAATTATGAGTGGGGCTATCCATAATATTTATGTTAAAAGCGTCTCGCGTCAAAAAAAATGGGATGGTGGTCAATGTTCCCTTTAAGCTGCGCAGATATCTGACCGACGCCACGCAGCAGTTAAGAATTACCGTGAAAGAAATTTGGTAAAATATTGCACCAAAAATGGACGTTGTGCAACTTTGCACAAGAGTTTCTTGGTTGTTGTTTTTTTACTTTGCACACGGACCAACGAACCATTTAGGGATCATTGGCGGGGGTCAAATGTTAGTGGACACCCTCTGTCATGGTCGGATACCATGAGTGGGTTTAGGCCATTTAGGGTGTGAGTGAACTCTGGTTGCTTGGTCACGGGGTCTGTGACTGAGAACGTCCGTGGATGAGATGGTGAGTTAGGGCAGGATGAAGTGGTAGTAGCAAGAGATGGCAGGTGATAGAGTGTGGTCTGCGTTGAGTAGCAAGAGAGATTTGTTAGGGCATATTACATATTTCATGATATTCATATTGATATGGAGTAAGCAAATAAAAGTGAATCTAAATCTAATTGAATTGCTGACGACACGTTGAGCTGATTGAATTTTATTCACCAGAGCTCTGCGTGGGCTTTTAGGTTTTGTCTGTGGCCCGTGGCAAATAGAGGACTACGGTTCCGTCACCCACCCCTGAACCAGGGACTTCACATGAAAACTAAGAGCTCAGGAACATCTAATGGCCTGCTCCTGCAGTTGTAGGTCTTTCTTAACCACGTCCATCCATCTTATTCTCAGTACTGACTGAGTCGGTTTTTTTAAGTCTTCTACCCCCCCAATTGTAGTAAGTATGGCTTTTATTTTTTTAAAACAAGTACTAAGATTATGAGTAGACCTTTAAACAGCCCATGGCCATGCATACTCAGCTCAGTAAACCGCTCCTCAAACAATTTCTCAAGTCCCGTCCACATTCTCCTTGTGTCAGAATATGAAATTTATTTTAGTTATGGATAAATAAAAGTTAATTTTTAAGTATAGTGTTATCAATATATTTACTGCCACAAGGAACTTTAAATAGCAACTGTAACCTAAAACTTTTTTTAAAAAGCAAAGCAAAAAAAAATAAATGAATATTTAAAATAAAAAAAACTCAAATATTATTCAACATGGTACCTCCATATTTGTGTATATATATATTATTTATTATGTAATAAATGAAGCCCTTCCCAATTCCAATAGTGGTTTGCAGAAACAGATGTTTGTCTAGTGGGGGGAGGGGTTTTGAAACCTTTAGAATTTAGAGAGTGCAGCCATTAGATTATTGTATTTTTAATTAAGGTGAGATTGACATTTATTATCGACTCACCAATTTTCATTTTTACTTTGATTTCTGCCATCCAGGTAATTGTAAATGTGCACACTGCTCTAAACATTGCCTCTGTTCTTAAGTATGTTTCCTTGGCTATTTTCATAGAACTACATGTATTATAATGGATCAGGACACAACAAAGACAACCCACACAAGATAATTGTTTTTATTTTTATTATAAAACAACTTACATCATAATAATGATACGCTGCATATTTTATTTTTAAAAGAAAGAAGGTACGGATTTATTAATTTGACAAAATTAAAGCAAAATAATAAGTCCTGTCTGAAGTTAATTATGTGAGTCTAAGACCAACTGAGTACAACAACACAGTGAAACATAAACCTTAACATGGATACAGAGAGAACAATTAAACTTTTAACACATTTAAAGTAATTTTAGTAATTATACACATCAATCCTGGCAGACCCTCATAGAAAAGTTACCAGATATAGTCTTGAATTTACTGAGGACAGTGTGAAATAATATTACTCTAAGATTTCATCATCAAACAAAGTCAATTAGTGTTTTGTTCTCAGTGGGGGCAGTATGACTTTCACAAATTTTCCTTTGTCCAATCAGTTGTAAACGAAGTCCTTCCCTTAAAAGGCCATTACCTTATTTGAAGGAGAAGAAAGGAAATCTCATGCGGTGTGTGGGGAAGTGTGAATTTACATACTTTAAAAAATAATAATTTTCATAAAATTTTTATTCCATAATAAGCTTCATGATGACAGCAATGAGTTTAAGCTGAAAGCTAATCCTGTCTTGTTTGATCAATCAGTCATGACTGGACATCTCAGTATCCTTGATGGCTGCTCATGTCAGACTGTGTACACAAGAAAAATATAGATTTAAAAAACAATATTAAAACCATTTAGTTAAAATTTGTGTGCATTGATGCAATTGAATGTGCTTTTCACCTCAAAGAGAATCTTGAAAATATTTTTAAAAGCTTTTGTGTCATCTATTATTAAAGCAATGTATATATTGTAGTTGACAGATTTTTTAAAATATATCTCAAACCCCAGATATAAAGTTGGTCCTGCTATATAAGATAAGTATAAGAACACACCTATCAGTTTGCAGATTTAAAAAAAAATGTGTAACAAAAAATTATTATTTTTCTAAATATATGTAATGTCTTACATTTATCATTTACATTCATTTGCAATATTTCAATTGCCACCTTTCCCTTATAACTTAAACTAATGTTACTGGTCTATAATTAAAGTGCTTAATTTCCTTACATATGAACACTAAATGTGTAAAAGCTGTTGATGGTATGTGTCAACAGTTAATTAGGAATTACCTGTCAGCAACCAACATTTAGAAAGTGGGATTGGGATATCAGAAAATTTAGCAAAGAAGACACTAATACGAAACTTCAATTAGAGTATTGGAGGAAGAGGTGGCGCAGGTGTTAGCTTGATACGTTTACAGGTAGCCCCATATCAAGAAATAGGTAGGTGTCATGATTTAACACGTTCCAGATATACTGATTAAATGAATCCAGATTTTCTTGTTTAAATATTGATTTTCCCTCGATTTTAATTGTGTTTCAAGGACAGAGTTTTTTCTCTCCAAGTTTTCATGAGTCAGGCCATGGTTAGTTGGTAGCTACCTGTAGAAGACTTTTGTTTCAAGATGGCGTCTGGGTCACTCCAGTGTGCCTCAACTTCTTAGTGGTTGGAACTTCATAACAATTATTATTGTTTCCCTAAGCCCTTTTTCATTTTTAGAACTAATCTATGAGAGTTTCTTGGGCCCACCCAAAGTCTTTCAAGTTAATTAATGTTAAGATTTCTATGAATAACTCTGAAGCCGCATACAAAAGCCCAAGTTGGGAACCTTAGCGTAAACAAACTGTAAGAGATTTTTGCCTCCATTTTAAAGAGATTGCATGAAAACTCCACCAACAATATGCTGGAGATTAGGACAAGAGAATTTTAAAATGTATAAAAGCTATGTACAACTTATACTATAAAACTTATTTCTACTTACATGCACCTCCCTCATATTAACTTTAACAAATGCTTTGAACCTGAACAATTTTTCGAACTCTTTAAATTGTGAAAGATTGAGAGACACAACGAGAGGACAAAAAATAATATTTTCCAAACGAAGCAAGAATGGATCAACACATCATAAGGAACATCAAGCACATCTATTAAAATGGGAAAAGAAGCCTATCAAATTCGAGACAAATGACAATGATTTTATTGCTATGTGCCAGGTTGATAGCACATGGGGATTTCTCACAATGCATTTTTCTAAAAATAGTTAAATATTAAAATTTAAAAAATCTAAATGTAATTAACTAAGTTAACATTAATTTTAAAGGTATATATGTAAAACAGTTTTTATTATTTGAGTGTATATTTTTTTAAAATTTTAAATAAACTAATATGTATGTATGTGTTTTTTTAAATGTACAAACAACAAAGGGGAATAATGCAGGAAATATTTCACAGATATGAGGAAGAATGCTTAAAACCAGGTATGATTACTTAAACCAATGAAAGAACATTTTTTGTGTGGATAATCTACACATTTATAACATTATTTTGAATCCTTGTAAAGTGAGCAATAGAAACCTCTGAAGGGGTAGGGGAAGATCGCCTGGGCACCAGACTAATTACCAGAAGTTCCATAATTGGTTTGATGGAGCATAGTGGTAATAAACATAGATTTCAAAAATGAGGGAGGAGGGCCCCTCTAGCTTACATCTGGGACTCTCCCTTCATTGCTCATTTGCTCTTCAATTTGATTCAGATTACAGTTTGCTTAATGACATTTTAATATCCCCCAAAGTCTGTCTACCCCTGCCTTGCCAGTTTAAAAAAGTAAAGGTGACAAACATTAAATTCTATCACTTATTTTCATTTAATAAGTTTTACCAGCTAACTGAAAATAGCGTTAGGTCAATATATAATCCTTAAGTACTTAAATTATCAAAGCACATGCTTTGTTTTCACGCATGCCTTTTAGATTTATGAAAAAGATGGTTAATTTAAAATAGACCAAAAGTTAATATAGTATATTTTAATTATTCTCCTTATAAGTCCTTTTATGATTATCAATATTTATCAGAAGTGGCATGATCACATTAATACACCAGTGCTAATTGGGGGTGGGGGGGGGGAGACATCAACAAAAATAAAAAACTATGCACAAGTAATTTTGCTGGACATAAAAAAAATACTTTTAAAAGTGGAGACACAAAGAATATTTTAAAAATCTTTATTTTAAAAATTAATTTTCTACAATTTCCAAGTTTTGTTCCATTATTTTGTAGTTTGATAATAGATCTTAAAGAAATTAATTACCAGTATAGGAATTAATACTTTCTCAAGATTATTTTCAAATGCATTATTCTTTATCATTAATAGGAAAAAATATTTATCCCCAAAACTGGGTAAATAAATATAAACACCGTTTGGTTTTTCTCATTTTGTTTACAAATCAAACATACAACACAAACCATAAAGCTTACATATGGTGTATGCACCATCTGATGTTGCTGTTGACGGCGATGATGCTGATGCTGTGCAGCAATTAATTAGAGATATCCAAATTTAAGGCCCAAATCAATTTTGACAGACATTCTTTGGCAAGAAATGGTGATGAAATTATTACTGTTTTTTCTCAAACTAAATTTACTTGTCAAAACTAGGGTTCATTTATTTTCATTAATGTATTAAAATCTCATTAAAACTTCATTGATTATAAGATGAATGTAAAGAACCCTTCTCATCTAGAAGTTAATGAATTATACGCCTTGACCAGTGAGAGAGGGTTTCAAAATTATTTTTTTTGTAAAATAAAAAATTAAACTGGAAGATAGCCTTATGTCATTCCTTAAGTAACATTGCACATGGGCATTAATATATTGCTGTAAATTCAGTCACTTTTCATTTCTAAAATAGACTTTAAATGCACTTAGTCATAAATGTTGACAATTATGTTAATTCTGTGTATCTTATGTATATTTTTCAAACCCACATTTTATAACTCCAAAGCTTTCCATTATTGTACATGAAATGTATATTTAGACAATAATGTCTACATGTTTATGAAATGGAATTTGTTTTTTTTTGTTGTTTCAAATGTGCTTTATGCGTAGTACAAACTTATGCCTGAATTTTCTTCCATAAAATTAATTCACGTTCTAAACCATAACTTAATTTTTTTAAAAAGTATGTCTTTTAGATAATACAGTATTCTTTTGTTAAAACTTTACAAGCAAACTTCAAATAAACAGGAAATTACAGTCTAACCCACTTAACTCGAGCCCGGTTAACTCGCCCACCCTACTAACTCGACGTTTTTTATACGAACCGCCAAATTCTCTCTTTGTCTTAGCATTTTTTCAGCGGTTAATTCGATTTTTAAAAGTCGCCAAGCCCTAATATTTCGAGCACAAAAGAGTGCCAAATTTGCAACTTAACGTCGGTCAGCTCGATCCTCGTCTGTTCGCCTAGCAATGCACTTTGTCATTTTTAGTTCAAAACAGTGTTGACATCTCGCTTTCTTCGAGACTTCAGGCTATTGTGTGATTCTACGAGATTTCAATAAAAATTACAGGATGTTTTTACTTTCAATTTGATTCCATGTGTGAATTAGTTTGGGTATGTATTCACCAGAGGTGCTCGAAAATCGCATTAGCGGTCGTTAATCCGTCATTATTTCGCAGTGCATGATATTATTAAACTTAATTCATTTTCTGATGCATTAATAATTTTATTTTTAAAGATAAACGAATATCTTTAGAAATGAAAATAAAGGTTTGTGTGTGTTTTTATTTAATTAAATAAAAAATTATTATCCTTTAAAAGTTTGTTGTTGTTTTGTTACCAGTAAGATACGTGACTGTGACTAACACACGCGTGATGGTGAAATCAAATCATTTTCTTAATATTCCAGTATATATATATATTATATACACGTCATCACTGTTGTAGGTCGAATTCTGATAGGGAATGATTTTTTTTAAAAATTCGCTTAGACTTAGTTGCTGGCCGAGGTCTAACACACAGCGTGCTGTGATCAACGGTCAAGGCCGCAATAGTTTTATCTATATTTATATTACAAGATTGATTGACTGAGGAAATTCGCGAGCGGTCTGATAGTGACAGATATCCTGCACATCAAAAGCATTAAACTTAAAATTACCATATTGATTGGTTTTTTTTGTTTTTTTTTAATTCGCTGATTCGACGGGCATTGCAAACTCGAGCGGCTGTGACATGCCACGCCACACGTGCCATGGGATGAGGCGAGGTGAAAAATTTGACCTTAGTTTTAACGCATGCACAGACAATTATAAACTGGTAAATTTTTTTAAATTTTATTAAATGGAATCGAAACATGACCACAGAGACGTAATCAAAGTCCTTTACTTCGGCATAAAAAAATATATATTTAAAAATTCCCGACTAGTCATAACTTTCCCAACTTTCAAGGCCGAGAATTTTTTTTAAAGAATTCCTGACTTTTTCCCGTTTTCCTGACTGAGTGGAAACCATGGTTATATTTTAACGGTCCTTAAAAACCAAGGGTCATTACAACCTTAGGAAAGAGTGAAGAAATATTAGGGTCCCGATATTCCGATTAATCGTCCCATCACTAATTAACACACGTCATGTACATAAAGAAATTTCAAGCACATGTTAATATTTTGCTGCCATATTGGTTTTCGTTTAACTCGATCATCGGTTATCTCGACGCCCTTTTTCATACCCCAACACCGTCGGCTTTACCAGGTTCGACTGTAAAAATTTCTAAATAATTTCCACCCTCATCAAATTAACGGATAACAGAAAAAACAAAACTGTGATTACTGAAGGTTAACTTACAGAAGCATCATCGATGTACTGTGAGGATGGCTCCTCCTCAAATAGCCCAGCTTGTTGTTGATAGTAGTGACCTTGATTCTGAGGTGTCACTGGAGTATGGGGAGTGCTTGCCTATAAAGTAATTAGGTGTATGGGCATATCAAATTATTACAGTATTATACTTTAATGGCAAAACAAAATATATTTAAAAATATCAATTTCCAATGCAAATTAGTGTGATTCCTTAATGTTTTCTTATATTTTTAATATTTATGTAAAGCTTAAACACATTTAAATGAAAGTCAGAAGATAAACAAATAAATACCTTTTTTTTGCATTCAGAAACCATAATACAGGTTTTGTAACTCATGTACGCCTTGATGTTATCATTTATTTAAAAAATTAAAATTACTTTAAAAAAAATTCACCCATAAATACAATCCAACATTTTTATTTAAAATACTCCCTTCTCCTCTATTTCCAAAGCTAAATTTTCTTTAAACTCAGATTTTAAAAACTTTGTACTGCTGTAGAGCCAATTTCATTTAAGCACACTAGCTTGCAGTGGTAAGTTATAGAACTGAAAAATTAATTTGTTTACTCAAATATTTGAGGAAATAAAAACTACTTACAACAGGAGTCATCATCTGTTGAGGTGTCATGGCTCTGGGGTGTGGTGACTGGCGGTGATGATGCTGTTGCTGCTGATAGTAGAACTGCTGCTGCTGGTGGTGGTGTCTCTGTGGGTGGTGGACAGAGGCCGGACTCTCAAACTCACCAATGCTGTTGTCACTGGACTCACTGATCTGTGGCCTGGGTTTGTGTTTGTTGGATGAAACACATGGGTGAATCTGACCGACATTGTTTCTTATTTTAATGTTTCAAATTTTAATGGCTCAAGATTTATTAGGAAGGAACAGCCTCAACTTAAATACATGTACATTTTATAATTTAAAAAATAATAACGAGAGGAAATGTTAATACGCTGACTTTGATTAGTGCTGTATTTCTTGCTTTATTAGAAAACGCATTCAGACAGCTTTTTTTTATTTTTTAAATTGATAGAATGAGGCATTTTTATGGTTCATATTGGAGATTTACAAAAGAAAGCTTTTATAATTCTCTATTCTATTAGTGGGTGCCAAACATGGATAGTCATTGTAAATTTTGAGGTCAGAAAGGTTTAATTTTTTGTTTTCTTTTAATGTACAGCTGAGTTGTGAAAATTTTGATTTGCTTTTTTTTAATGCAAGATAAACAGGTTTCTATTACCATTCCAATTCAAAGTGAATTTTTTTTTACTGTGTTATGTAAAAGATTAACTCAAAGTTACTTGTAAAGTTAAAGTAAAGCTTAGGTCAACTTAGTTGCTGTTTATCTCATTAAGTTTGAAACTTTAAGACAACTTGATAACATTTTGATTGTTGAAAAAATATTTTTTAAAAGACTGCATTTATTAGAACAAACTTTTCTTTGAGTTTTTTTTATTATTTCAAAAGGTTGCAAATTCTAATTTTAAATCCTTCAGGCTCACTTCTAACTAAAAAAAAATAATAATTGAAAATGATACATAGGGTTGTTTAAGAAAGTAATATAAAACCCACACAAAAATAATTTGGCACATCAGGTTACTAGAGCACAGTTCACAACCTCTGACCTCGAATGGGGATGCAGAGGAATATTAGTTAATTAAACCATCATTTTTTATCAGTTCCCTTTTAATTTGGTATGTTTATTGACTATGTTGTACTCTATGTGTAAGTTTTTTCATTGTAGTGTTTTAGTGAGTTCTTTACTTGTATATAAATGTGGGTAGTGGGTTATACTTACAATTATATAAAAACTTTAATTCCATCCAATAAAAGCCAGAGATGAAAATCTCCCACTTCAGTTCCTTAATCCTCAAAATTTATAGAGAAAAATCAGAAATGGTCAAATAAAAAACAAACCCAACTTACGTAGCTGGATGGTGCCTATGGCGATCTGACCTTCTCAGATTGTGGTGTTCTGCCTGGGGCTGTTGTTTATGGTGCCAGTTACCCTGTGCACCCCTAGAACTGTGGTCAAGATAATGCAGGCAGGAGAAGAGGTGTAACAAGTCATGCACAGGGAAGATAGCAATAAGGTAAGATAGATTAGCTAACAAAAAATAGTAAAGGTCGATGTTTAAGTCTATAAAAACAGATCCTTGAATATTTCTTAATTCACCATATGTGCTCCTGAGGCAATAATAAAAACATAAGTTTGTCTCTAGTCATATTCCACATTTAATAAAATCCTGGCTTAAGATTTACTCTCTTTTGATATTGTAAAGGCTAAAACAATAATATTTATAAAAAAAAATTAACTCTAATCTTTATATCAAATATAGAAAGCCTTAGTTACAATTTACTACCCGAAAGATCATAATTTTCAATTATAATATACTTTAAAAAATTTTAATTCACTCTTTTCCAGTTTATTTTGAGATGAAATAAAGATGACACCAAAATATATTAAATGCTACATTAAGCTAATATTAGCAGTTAAAGTCAAATAAAAGACCCAGAACTAAGACCCTCATTAAGTAAGTAGTAATATAAGGTAGTAATATTAGAAACAATTAGCCCACACAATTTTATATATGAAAGATATATACATGTATTGAATTTTTGCTTTAAAAAAATTGTTTTGATTGGTTTCAGAATATTTAAAACTAATTCACACCATTTAACAACAAATAAAGAATATAAAGAATACAACAGAAATAAGTAATGCCAATGTTTTTTTATTCAAAATATATTTCAACCAACAAACAAAATGCTAAACACAAAACACTCTGATTGATACAATCAACTCTCTGTAACAAACTGTGGAAATAGCTGCACTTATAAGTAAATCAACATGTATCTTAATCTGACAGACTGTTGTTCTCAAGTATCTTATTTTCAAAATGGAAAAACTTATATCTAACTTATATCTAACAAAGTAATTCATTTACTTGAACATTTATATGAAAATTAACTGCTTCATTGTCACCCTACTCAAGCAGTGGCTTTTATCAGGTAGGCTTTATCAGAACTGAAGTTAATAGCTTTGAAATTTTTTTTACTTATGAACAATAAATTGAGGTAATAGATTAATTATATAACTTGTTTTTTTTTAAAATATATTTTATTACATACAGCAAGGCACAATAGATAAATAATAAGAAAACACAAAACTTGAACTAAACATTAAATGGTAAATAATCCAACCATACAGAAACAGTAAATAATATACACCAATATTAAATTTATTTGTACATTTGTAAGAATGAAATCTACTACACTTTGTTTTTTTAAATGATCAAAAAATATTTCAGGAGACATTTATTTTGAACTTGACAAATTCTGCACATAAGGGCTTAGGCTAGACAGAATTAATTTGTCTACAAGTATTTCTTTAATCCTTTCATCAATAAAGGAAGAGTTGTTTCTTTGCTTTAGCATGTTACACTATATAAATAAAAATATGATAGTAATTTTCCAGATAAGAACAGAAAATGGCATCCAAAAATACTTACGAATTTCTTTTTATCATTATTTAATGCACAGAGATTGCCATCCCAAAATAATAATTGCCTTGGGCAAATTTAATGTATACTAAAATTATTAACAATATAAAAGCCCAAGTCACTCACTGGATGGATGGATGGATCCGTAACGCTATGACTTTATTGTTTGAGCTTATATTTTTTAATACAAGGTGTGCATCAGGTGTGCAAAATAATCATAAATTAGCGTTACGGATCCATCCATCCATCCATCCTGACGCTTTTTTAAATCCTTTATATTAACTCGTGGTGTCTGCGGCCGCCCTCCCGCCCTTGCTTGTCGCCAAAACTTTTGATCGATTTTTAACCCACTTGCTCGTAAGCTAGCGAGCTGAAATTTTGCAGGCAGTTTCGTACCGATAATAAAAACAATGTATCAAAATTTCAAATTGGTCGCATGTACCGTAGTTAAATTATTTTTTTTTAGATTATTTTATTTATTCCTATGTATCATGTTATTTTTTTAGATAGAGTGTAAGGGTGCGCATTATATTGAACAACCTTTCTGTCGCGCAATAAGGTGCGTATTTTACTGACAACACTTTTTATAAATATATTCCTAATCGGTGCGCATTATATTAAACATGTTTTACGACACAACTACAATTTTGTATTTTTGGATGGTCTTGCGCTGCGTATTATAATGAACATTCTTTTAGTTACGTCTCATACATAAAGGATTTATAGTCAAAAACTTGGTTTTTTTACGGGTTGTTTTTATTAACTGCTATGGACTGTTGTAATATTTCAAAAATAATCTTTAATTTATGATTATTTTTCACACCTGATGCACACCTTGTATTAAAAAATATAATGTGGTGTTTCTCATGTAAAAAAATATTAATGACGTCATTGTTTTAGCTTATATTTTAATTTAGGAAAAGGGAACGATGTAAAATGAGACATAATAATCATAAATTAGCGTTACGGATCCATCCATCCTGACGCTTTTTTAACTGCTATGGACTGTTGTAATATTTCAAAAATAATCTTTAATTTATGACTATTTTGCACACCTGATGCACACCTTGTATTAAAAAATATAATGTGGTGTTTCTCATGTAAAAAAATATTAATGACGTCATTGTTTTAGCTTATATTTTAATTTAGGAAAAGGGAACGATGTAAAATGAGGATTTGAGGATTTATAATTATAAAATACTTTGTGTACATTTCAGGAAGTGTAATATTTCTTATTTATCAAACAAGGATAAGTTACTTGGCCATAGGCGCCCTACAACCCCTAGTGTTCATATAATACATAAAAAAAATTTAAATAATTTATATCAGCACTATTTGATGAACCACAGTGAAACACAATCATCAGGAACTACCCTTAATTTGTTTATTTTCATTAGTTTACAGAAAGTTTAGTAAGCTTATTTACACTCCATTTTTATCACGACACATTTTTATATAAGTCCTTTCTCTTTGAAACAAATAAAAAAAGGGTTCACATTTTGGGGGGGGGGTGTGATTAGTTCAGTAAATCTAAATAAATGTACCCTTCTTTTATTAATTCCAATTCTTAGGAGTATTACCTTTTCACTGGAATTATATTTAATTTAACTTTATTTTTGCTGCTAAAGGGAAGTAATGTCATTTCATGGTGGTTCACTATACAAAAGCAAACAAAGATGCACCCACAAAGTGAATGAGAAAAATAACCAAATAACCAAAGAGCTGCTTACATGAGAAGGAAAACTGTTTAATCAAAAGCAGCACCTTACTGATTTACTGATGTGGTTGACATCTAGGTCTTTTTTTTTCATCATCCCATTTGTTTGTACAACAACAAAATATAGTCACTTTGAACAACTAAAAGGAATTGTTATACTGGGCTTGACATTACATTTCTATCATTTCCATCATTCAATACTTCAGAACGAAAAATAATAATCCGACAATGCACAGTTTATACACTTACTTTTCAAAGTAAATTATCAACAATATTTTTAGTTTTAAATTCATTACCATGAGATGTAAATTTAGTTTTTTTAATTGAAAGTGATATTTACAAACTCGTGTCAGGATATTTTATTTTCCCAGTCAGACCCTGCATGAGACCAAATCATAATGAAAGAGCCCAATAGAAAAATCAAATTGAAATAATAAAACAAAATAACAATATAACCAAAAAATGTCGAACACTGAGTCATGGCTTACGAATCATCAAAGTCTTGTTCTGAACCAATGTTAGACTCCATGTTGGAGTCTTCATCCTGTTCATGGTGGTGACCTCTCTTGTGAGCAGTCGATGTCAGCGGTTGTACGCTAGTGGGCCCTGGGGTTTGAGGTTCATAGCTTGTGTCGGAAGAAGCTGAAAAAGATTTTTCAATTATAGCCCTGTTGTACTTGTATTAGAAAAGAAAATTGTTCCAGGAGGTTACTAAAAATTACATTTTGTAGTGAAGGAAGGTTTAACCCTTTCCCCCTTGGAGTCCCAGAGCATCGCCTCAACCAATAGACACAGTCGCAGAGAGTTGTTTTGTTGAAGAGCCAATCCAACTTTTTAAGTAGTAAATATATGCTATCTTTAACTCTCAAATAAAAGAGCAATAAATTCACTTCATTTCAGTTTTTGTTTGATTATTTTGGGATGAGTCATGTTTTTTTGTAAAATTGTAAAAATAGTGTTTTTTGTGTGCAATATTTTTCTTAAATGGATGATGTTCTGTGGATATTTAGGGATGCTAAAGGGTACAATTATTATAGGAATCATTAAAATTTAGGGGGTAATTCTATATATTTAATGAAGGAGAAAGTGATTTATGTTCAAATTGAAGTACAGTCGAAACCGGTCAAGTCGACAGCGTTGGGGTATGAAAAATGGCATCGAGATAACCGATGATCGAGTTAAAACGAAAACCAATATGGCGGCAAAATATTAACATGCGCTTGAAATTTCTTTATATACGTGTTGTGCGTTAATTAGTGATGGGACGATTAATCAGAATCGTATCGAAATATAAGAAATATCAATATAATGTTAAATTATGTGATATATTATATTATGCGAAATGGAACGTCCTTGCGAGTATGATTTATGTAAATGAATTAGTGACTCGGCTCTGACTGAGACTCTAGTTTTAGTTCATTTGCTCTTTCGTCCTTGAACTTTATTATTTCATGCTATTTACTACTAATACTAATGATGTAATTATAATTAAAGTCATAATCTTAGTGTAAGTTTATTACTAATAAATACCAAGGCATTTATTTGTATAAGGACCAAGGAAAACAATCAATATTCAAATAAATATATTTTAAATATATTTGTAGGTACTTCAGTCGTTCGCGCATCGTTCTGCGCATGTGGAAAAAAGTCGCAAATATTGTTTCAATTTGTTAATAATTGACTACCATTACGCTAGGACTAGTGTTTACCGTAGTTACAACTATGGAACGACCGCTTACACTCATCTTTAAAAATGTTTAGGCTTATTTATTTAAGTTTTAAGTCTTCGGAATTTAAATAATTTATTCAGCTGCAACTTCAATAAGCCCGTAATAGCTTTTTACCCCGGAGTTCGTTTTTGTTGTGTTAGCGACGGTGACTTCAAATCGCTTTCTCCCTATTCCGGTATCTAAATAATATACACGTCATCACTTTTAGTCTACTTCGTCTACGGCTAAGGAATGCATTTTTTAAATATTTTTTTTAATTTGCTTAGTTGTCGAGGCACTGTATGGTCAAAGGTCACGGCTATTACTACAGCGCTCTAATTGAATTCAAAGGGACGGGAGACAAGTTACGGAGTTTTCTAGTTAGGGATAATGAGGGGGGGGGAAGGCTAGACAGGTCTTTGATGTTTATATAAAAGGAAGCCTCTTGCTTTGACATACCAATACAAGACCGCGAGAAGAGACACCTTCCCTCCCCTCCCCCAATGTTATACATCTACAGTGGGTTGGGGGGAAGGAACATTTTTCTTTTTAAATTGAGTCAGAGCATGCCTTGGTAAATGGCCAGTGTAGCTCAATGCCCACCTAAACCCCACCCTATTGGGTGGGGGGGGGATCGTCGTGTGCGGGGCGAAATTCAATATTTCTGGCAAGTTGACGAGTGAAACATAATATGGTATTTAAATAA
Organism: Ampullaceana balthica; assembly: GCA_944989445.1. Classification (NCBI taxonomy): domain Eukaryota; kingdom Metazoa; phylum Mollusca; class Gastropoda; family Lymnaeidae; genus Ampullaceana; species Ampullaceana balthica. The sequence continues at coordinate 187,894 of CALYLW010001369.1, read as the reverse complement.
ATTCCATCTTATTATGACTGTTTACTCCGTTTTATCAAGACTTAGTCGGTATATTAGCTTATTACCCGGAGTTAATTTTATGTTGTTACGGCAGAATACCAGAGCCAACACGCGAGCGAACGTGACATCAAAATCAAAGCGTTTTCTTAATAATAATAATATTCTGGTCTATAAATATAGACTGTTTGTGGAGTTCGCTAGTGACTGATTTTTTTTAAAAAAATGGATTCGCTTAGTTACCTAAGCATAGTACCAGAAGTAACAGCCCTGAGCAAGCGGGCTGTGACGTCACCAGCAGACCCTGGTGAGGCAGAAAATTGGTCCCTTCCCTTGGTTATAAAAAAAATCATAGCTAACATTTTCAAAAGCTGGCGATTGGTCATGGGGATCAAGCTAACCAAGTTAAGTTTCAAATTTGGCCCTCTTTTGTGCTCGAGGTACTAGGTTTCGGCGCCTTACAAAAATCGAATTAGCCGATGAAAAAATGCTTAGACAAAGAGAGAATTTGGCGGTTCCAATAAAAAACGTCGAGTTAGTGGGGTGGTCGAGCTAACCGAGCTCGAGGTAAGTGGGTTCGACTGTAGCTTGAACTTAGTAACTGGGATATTGATACTGATATCTGATAACGAGTCCGATGATGTTTTATGCCTAGACAGCATAGACGCAATAGGCCCAGACATCATAGGCAAGTGGGGATAATACCAAATTTATTTTGTGATTGGGATTTTATTACGGATAGTGCCCTAAACATGAATTTGAACCATATTTAGGGCACATGAGGCTGTTTATGGATGTAACTTGTGTCAAGTTAGACTTTGTAAAAGAAATTATCACATGCAGACTATATGCCAACTTCAGTCACCAGCACTTCAGGTCAAATATAAAATTTCTTTAATCTTTTTAAAGGTTTTTTTCTAATAAATTTTATGCATTATTATACCTTGTCCTAATTTCTTTTATTTTCCAAAATTTGACTTTTATTGCTTCAATAGTTTTATATTTTGTAAATTTGAAAAAAACTCATGTTGCAGATTTTACGGATTTATGGCTCAGTTTTTGCCTCAGGGCGAAAGGGTTAAAAAAAATTTGTTTAAAATTTTATTTTTTTTACTAAGTGCAAAATGTTAAGTTATTACTAAGCCATTCAATTAAATATGTAGCATTTAGAATTGAGAGTTGGTAGTCTTTTTGTTGAAGCAATCATTCAAATGAAATTACATAGTAATGTGACATGTACTCACTGTCTTGACGAGCTTTTCTACCATATCGCTTCTGTGCTGCTTGTTTGATTGTGATTGTGTTCCAGTCAGTATCTCCTTGCATAAGGCTGTTCCTGTAAGTAAAAAATGGTTGCCAGTCTTCTTGGCGAACTTGAGGCATCTTACCTTCCACTTGTTTGTCCAAATAGTTGACACTGGGGACAAAAACACGCATTTATTCTTTTAATAAACACGAAACGTTTTAATACTTTACACTTTATTCAATTTTCATCTCAAGATCTAGAATCAAGCAGGATTAATAAAAACTCTTAGATCATAAGTTGATTTGGTTCAAAGTAAGCAATAGATATCATGAAGTAGAAAAGAAGCTAATGGACTTACACTGTCTTTTTATCTTGTTTCATAAGTTTGTTGGTGAACTCACAAAGAACCTCAAGGAAGGCCAGGTTAGGGGGTGCAGCATTTGGTCCTTTGTCCCTATTTTCAAATGGCGTTAAGCTGAACACTATGCCTTCCCTGTGAGACAAGTATAAAAACGCACAATGTCAAGTCTAAGTGTTCTTTCATAAAGTTGTGTAGAAATTATTACAGTCATTCCTCACACCTTCACACTAAACTTTCAGGGCTTCACTATTTCACTTTTTTTTCTCCAAATACTATGTTAAAAAGTTGATCAAGGAAGTGAAATTGATACAGCATGCACTCAGTTGTCAGGTGTGATGGAACTAAGTACAATAACAATATGATATTCCTAACATGTATTATGTCTGATTTTGCGGTAGAGTCTGTAACAGATTAAGCGCAATAAATGACAGGTAAATTGTATTGAGAAAGGTCAGGTAATTAAAACCCCACTCAAATAATATTTATCTCCCATTAAACGTTTTTTCAAAAGTGAATCACAAACATATATTACGTGTGCATTGTTGCTACAGCCTCTCTGTTTTTAATCTGATCCAAACCAAAGGACAGCGCAAATCTTCGTGCAAGCTCCTACATAATTTCAAGATAGAGAAAAAAATCATATAAGCAAAAATAATTTTTAGCACCCATCTAAAGTATCTAGCTCTTTACTTAGGATGTGAAAAGATGAAATTTTGCTATCTAAAACAGTTTTTTTAAAAAAAGGTTATAAGTTTATAAACATTTGCAAATGATGTCTGTCATAGGTCAAGAAAAGTAATGTTTTTATTACGTGAAATAAAATAAGTTATTATCCGTTATTTCCTCCTTTTTTTAAAGTTATTAAGTGATGCCTAGAACATAATTGCAGCATTGAGTAAATTAAAGCACATCTGGCAAAGCAAGAAGCTCTCCCTGAGATCAAAGATCCGGCTAATACGCTCTCTCTGGCGATGTCGGTCTTCTTGTATGGTTGTGAGGCTTGGACGCTCACTGCAGACCTCCAAAGAAGAATTAATGCGCTGAGATGAGATTTTCAGAAAGATATTGAACATCTCCTGCACAGCGCACATCACAAACAAAGCGGCCTGCAACACAATAAGTACTGTCATTGGCCCCTACGAGGACCTTCTCACCTCAATTAAGAAGAGGAAATTACGATGGTACGGACACGTGACAAGAATTGGAGGTCTTGAAAAAACTATATTACAAGGCACAGTCCAGGGAGGAAGGAAAAGAGGCAGACAAAAGAAGAGATGGGAGGACGATATCAAAGAGTGGACCGGCCTGTCATTCAGTGACTCTCAAAGGGCAGCACAGGACCGGGACAAATGGCGTGTGTTAGTGAGCAGTTCATGATGGTGCCCCAACGACGGGTTAAGGGATAGTTCAAGTTCAAAACATAATTAAAATTTAATAACACTATGATGAGAATGTCATTTAGTTAGATTTTACCTTAATAGATTGGAAAGAATCAGATGATCTATCAACTTCTCCTTGCTCAATTTGGAGTTCTTTGAACAACTGGAATACATGCACAAAGTACGTTATATTATTATTAGTCTCAAATGTAAATAATCTCAATTCTACACAAGTAAGTTATGATACATATTTTATTAATCTTATAATGACTTTTTGCATTAAATGTCTAAGTATTTCAGAGACATTTACCATAAATAATATACATGAAAACATAACCTTAACACTGTCAGATGACAAGACATGTCATTAAGTTTCAATTAAAGCACACCACATTAAGGTAGAAAATATCTAAATCTTCTAGTTTCTGGCACACACCTGCTGCAGACTTATGGCCAGTGTCTTCGATGTGGTTACTTTGTTGATCTCCCTGGCTTTACTAAGTGTATACTTAATGATGTCACCATAGTCATTGTAAAACTGTAAATTTCAAAAATAAACTTTTAACATTTAAAAATGTTTCAGTTTTAAAATATTAACATAACAAAGATGACTGAGGAAATGGAGACTAATTTAGATTATTTACAAGAGATTTTTTAAAATTATTAAATTCTAACTAAAAAATGTGAATGCCATCTGAGACTGAATCATGCATAATCATGTGTCTCTAACTCACATTAATAAGATATTCTGCAAAATGAAATTAACTGAATCAATTGGAATAACCAAATAGATGCTTTGAAATACCTTCATGTGATGCTTAAACATTGTGGCAGCTGCTTTGATGTGTATTATATTGTAGACAACTAATTTACAAAAACTGGCAAGAAAATTTCTTCTCTTGTGCAATTCCTCAATTTTTATGTTTTCATCCATATCCTCTGGAAAAGTTATATTAAAAAATTAGTTTTGTTCGAATTGAATTTTAAAGTAGGGGTCTACCGATATGCCTTTTTGCCGATACCGATATTACCGATTTTTTTTCTTTCCGATATGAGTATTTGTTAGGACAAAAACCAGCGGTCATATTTGATGACGTCATTCTTAAATTTATCACTCGTAATTATTTATCTTTTATATTAGGGGAGTACCGATATGCATTTTTGCCGATATTACCGATATTTTTTTCCGATATGAGTGCCGATAGGGTATTTGTTAGGACAAAAACCAGCGGTCATATTTGATGACATAATTCTTAAATTTATCACTCCTAATTATTTATCTTTATATTAGGGGACTACCGATATTACCGATATTTTGTTCCGATATGAATATTTGTTAGGACAAAAACCAGCGGTCTTATTTGATGACATCATTCTTAAATTTATCACTCCTAATTATTTATATTTTATAATAGGGGTCTACCGATAAGCATTTTTGCCGATATTACCGATATTTTTTTCCGATATAAGTATTTGTTAGGACAAAAATAACAGCGGTCATATTTGATGACGTCATTCTTAAATTTATCACTCGTAATTATTTATATTTTATAATTAAGCGGTCTACCGATATTCAGTTTTGCCGAAATTACCGATTGTTTTTCCCGAAACGAAGTTTCTGATGTGTTTACAAGTTCCAGATCATGACCTTCATAGGACTCATAACAAAACGAACCGTCCTTTATAAAAATGTACAAGCATTTTTGAAACTTCAACCTTGACTCATAATTATTAATTCTAACCAATAGTTTAATAGCTTTTGCACACGGCCACCTTTTATGAATGAAACAATGAGAACAAAGTACAATAGTAATAGAGTGAAAATGAGGCTGAAGGTTGAATGGTTGCCAATGACAACAAGTCTTCACACGGTACATTTTGTTATTCCATACGAAACGAAATGTTTTAGACATCTGCGATTTTGCGTGCATCTTTGCTATTAGAGCAATTACGTGAACATAATGTTTACATGTTATACATTTATTAGAGCAATTACGGTATACTTGGCATCGGCACTATTTACACAGTATTTCTGAGTATACGAAAATCGGCCGATACCTAAACAATATCAAAGCACATGGCACACTGTATCGTGGCTGAACATATTAATACTCTACTCTTTTGACTATTTCAATGCCGGTATCGGGGTCGATATATTAATTTGTCGAGATATTGTAAATCTAAATGATAGTTTTTTTGTTTCAGTTTTTTTGGGGGTCAAAATGTCACTTATTATGAAATATCGGTGACGTCAATATCGGGACCTTTACATGCTACAGATACTGCCGATATCCAGATATCGGTAGACCCCTATTTTAAAGTTCCTTGGGTCTAAAATAATTTGTGTAGCCAAGGGACACACAAAAAGAAATTGAAAATTTTTCAGTTACAATAAAACTCAAAACTTTACCATTAACAAAAACAATGTTGAGGATTAACAAAAAGATATTTAAGAAATTGAATTTTAAAGAAGAAATTAATAAATGACAGATAAGAGAAATCACATAATTCATTTTCATTGTCTCATTTATCTCAAAACGAATTAATTTTTTTTCCGAAAAACAAAAAAAAAGTAGCTTAAAATAAAAAATTACCATCTTCATCCTCTACAAATACTTTCATGAGTAGAAATTCACTGAGATGAGCTGTTAGTTTTGGTTCAACATCATAGACAATGGGCACCAGGAGAGGATTGCTCTCCGCTAGGTTGGGGCTGAACACAATCAGTAAATCACAAATGATGACAAAAGACTGGAAGCAAAACATAATTAAGTTTAAAGAGAATTTTTAAAAGTTTTTAATGAAGATAAGTTAGATCAACATAACAAATGTATTAGGGTATTGAAAGGTTACAACCAAATTTCCATATAAAAAGTCATATCAAGTACAAAAAATGTTATTAGATCTTTTGCATTTCATTAAAAAGTAACCTTTTGCACTATAAAAATGCAATACAATTTTTCATCATAATATGATAGCAAATTTTTAAAGTTTTTGAATCGATAATACTTATCATGTATGTAGAGGTGTACTGTACTTTTGCGAGCATTACCTCTTCTTTAACTTTCTCACTGTCATGAAACATGAGCTCATGACAACACTGAATGAGTACAGCAAGTTTCTTCCTTAGCCTTTTCATTTCATCCTAATAGATCAAATTTATAGATTTAACCAGTTAACAAACACAACACAGATTATTTAAATGGCTATAGTTCGAAAATATAATTCTTAATTGAACAGCATAAATTTACACAATGTCTCTAAAAGTTGTATTATAAATGCTTGATAAAAAGAGGTTTGGCATATTTTTAATTTTATTTTCCCAATACTCTCCTAATCTTAAAACTCACTGGTCTGGGCTTTGTTTCATCAAGACGTTTCAAATAAAAGTAAACAGCAGTAGAACAAGCATGAATAGCTTTCACAATGATCTGAAAAATAAGAATACAATTTATTAATGCAAGGGAAGACATTATTTACTGATAATACTTTTCTTTTTTTTAAATTGATACTTTAAAAAAAATCCATTTGAAAAATTAAATTCATAGATTCATCTCATGACATGCCAACATGCAGAAGTTTTAAGGACATAACACCAAACTACTCACATCCTCAGGAATAACAGCTTTCTCTCTGGCTGATTTGACCACAATGAAGATATCGTCCCACACTTCCCAGTTTGTGAGGTCATGACAGCTGTGAATTTGAGAAATATTAAGGGGAAAACTTTTATAATTGAATTCCTTATACATGACTGAGGTTGTTAACAGTAAACTGGTCCTAAGAGCAGGACCCATCTTTTTTAATCTGGACCGGTTACTTGTAACTTTAATTTTATCTTGTTTTCATTTTTTGTATCAAATCTTAAAAAACACACTAAATGTTAATCCCCGGTGAGATCAATTTTAAAAGTAATATGGCTTTTTAATATATATCTGTAAAAATTCACTAATCATCAATGTTTTGTATGAATTGCTGAGTTGACAGGCATTGCCCAAGAGAGCTAAGCACAAGCTGCGGTGACATCAAAGTGCCTTTGTTAAATTCTCTTGAGGGTTCTGAGATCTTGAGGAAAAATACCTCGCTACAGGTAACATACTGTTGGTTATCTGGTCCTCAAACACGAGCAGTCTTAAGAACCGTAACCTTCACTGGGTAAGTTAATGTGTGAAGGTGAAAAAGGCCACATGTACATTTTACAAAATGCTTACGCGTAAAAAGCACTTATCCTTTTTAGTGCAGCCAGTAAAGCAAAAACTTCATCTTCATCTGGAGTGTCTCCCTGAAACATTTTTTAATAAGTAATTATTTGATGTTTGATGATTCTCTGAAGTTATCATATTTAGGGATTTCAACAAGCATCAAGTGAAAAAAATTGGGCAGAAATGTATAGACAGCCCCTTGCTTAAGAATCATTTAAATCTCTTTTCAGTTTATCACCCAGTCAGTCATAATGTGAAGATCAGGTATGTATTGGCTCTATATTTGGCCAGAGATACTGAGAATGTTTGTGGGTGAGAGGGGATGGGAAATAAAGCGTGTAATAGAAGAAGTCTTTGAAGGAATAGAGAAACGAAAGAATGAGTCGCGAGGGAGCTGTCTACTGTGTTCAGAGTGAAGAGAGATAGGTAGAGGGACGATGTGCCAAATGATCTTAGAATAGTTCTGTATTCAGTATTAATAGAGGTAAGTTATGACATGGTAAATGGTAAAATATATTGTTTCTATTTATTATTGATATGGAGCAAGAAAATAAAGATAATTCTAATTGAATTTTGAATGCTTCTGGAGTGTTATTGCCAATATTGTAATAATAATACAAATTAGACATCTATGTTGTTTAAAAAAAGAAATAGCAATGACCCTAATAGGTTCCACTCACTCCCTATTAATTGAACACTAAGTCAACACATTATGTGTTCATTTTTTAAATTTTTGAATGGAACTGAAATTTACATAATTCCCTCCATAAGATTCCTTGTCCAACATACTCTCACAATATCTAAACTTTGGTGGGTATCTGGATTCATTTTCTTTAAGTTTTGTAAATTTCAATGATACATTTCAAAAGTGTTGACATCAAAGCATATTTGAATTTTTGAGTTATTGGTTAAAAAAGAAAGAAAACAAAAGTCTGACCAGATGCAAAATAATTTTGAACATAAGAAATTTATACCTCTGTAAAGTAATCTTGGACGGCTGTTTTCAATTTGATCACTAAAGAGTCTATCAGTGTTTTCTTGCTAACTTCACTTTTGCCAGCAATGGCAAACTCTTCATTGCACAGACATTCTAGACATTTGGAACATGCTTCAAGGACCTGTGGAGATTCATAATAATGCAACATTACAAGCTGAATGTCTAAGATACCTTTTTTACTTATTGTTAAAGTAAATTCATTAAGGGGCTGTTGAATTGAAATGAAAAGTATTAAAACTCTATCTTTAAGATTTTATTTAAACAAAGACAAGATGTTCTTAAACAAATCAACTATTTATCATTAATCCTTAAGTACATTCAATGGAACTACCTCATTGCCTGTATGCTTTTCAACAATATCATTGATGTAGCGCAACAATAATTCAAGATTCTGAAAAGAAAAAAATATGTTAAGTTTAGAGAAAATGCCTACTTTAAAAGTACATCCTAACTACCTCATTACAAATTTTCAACCACTGCTTTTCTTTAATAATATCTCAAAGGGGTAAGTTAATAATTTAACTAAAAAAAAGCCTTTTCCATAACAACTAATATACCTTTTCTTGTCGACCAGATGTGTAGATATCCAGATCAAAATAGAGAGGGATCTGTAGTAGATTAGCCACTTTCTCAGCGTCCATCAAATACTTTAAGTTGAGAGATAAAAAGTAATCAACGTTAAAAAATATTGTAAAACAAAATAAGTGGCTGGTTGGATGGAAAAAACTAACTAAATAATGGGGTTGGATGGAAAAAACTAACTAAATAATGGGGTTGGATGGAAAGAACTCACTAAATAAAATATTTAACTGTGATCAAAAATGAACTTCTTAGTTTCTCTACATTTTCCAAAGACTACTGAGAAACAATGAAGGCTATTGGTCATGATATTTACTGATATTATTTGGTCAAGCTTACCTTGAGAAACAGTTGTGGAAGGGTGACAATAAAATGTTCAGTAAGCCTCTGCTTATCCTCAGATACTTGCTTCAACTCTTTGGCAGACATCTGATAGTGCACAATCCAGTTTAAAAAAATTATTTTCATTAAAAAAAAACACTATATTTTAGTTCTTTTCTAAATAAGTTCTAATTCCAGCTAACATAGGTGTAATTCTTGAAACCTAATGCACATAAAAAATGCAGAGCAAATTCAGATTTCAAAATTTCACATTGATAAAAAAAATGTAATCAATAATCAAGTTTCTATAAAAGCAACAACAAACAAAAAAATTAACACATTTTTAAAAAAAATGAATACCTCTTTATAAATCAACTGGAGCATTTTAACAAGGAAAGTAGAGGGTAAAAATTTATTTCAGTTGTGCAACTAACAGGATGGCTGTATTTCATACTTTCTTATCTCTCAGCTAATTGAAAATAATGATTACTACCTTTCTATTAGGACTTCTACCAACAGGTGATTCCCCGGTTGCTGCTTGCTTGACACAACACACCATAATCTCTATGAGACTTGTTTCTTGCCTGTCATCAAGTGCTGAGATTTAAAACATTTAAGAAATCACAAAAATTAAGTCAGCAATGACCAAAACATTTTTATTAACTACGAACCCACTGAAAATAAAAAAAATTAATAAAATAAATAAATGGAAAAAAAACCTTCATTCTTACAAAAGAATGACAGGAAATCAGTGCATAGATAAGTAGTCAGGGAAAGAGTCCCTGAGCACAGGAGTTTATCTCATTTTATGGTGTCAAGCTTCACTAATAAAATAAACATAAGAGACAGAAGTAAAAAATGCCTTTGATGACCCTTACCTTCTTCTCCTTTACCAGACTCTTCTAATAGCAGATCTGTCATACATTCCCAGTCTTTCATCATCTCATTAATATCCCATAGGCTGTCAACAAGATAAGCAGCATGCTCATGGAGCTGAAAAATATTAAAATATATAATTTATGCTCAATGGGAATAAATATATTTAATTAATCTTTTATTTTAAAGTTGGCAAATTTTAACATTAACAATATGTACAAAATAATGTAAATATTTTTTAAATTGAAGATAATTCATGAATTAATTGATTAATTTTAAAGTGATATATTTTAAATCAAGTCTACAAAAATTGACCATCTATGGTGAGGACCATTGTGCATATTTGAATTACCTCACTCTCAATAAAGAATTGAACCAGATCTCTCACAAGGGGTGTGTTGTGGCTTCTCTTTTTACCACTGGCTGACCCAACGACAGAGGCCTCATCATCCCGCTTGAAAAGTTTGTGATTTAGGAAGTCTCCAGCTGCTTGTGCAACAGCTCGGTGTGAGGAGTACACAAGCTCATAGACATTCTCACAGTCTTTGTCAGATAAAACATTTTCACTGTACCTTTACAAATGAATGTTGACATCAAGAGAATCAATATTGCAATCAGTTTGAGTATCACATTTAATCTAAAAATATTTTTAGAACACTTGAGCATACTTGAGTAACATATATTATAAAGAACAAAATAACTTAGGAGACAATAGGAATAAGTCAGGGACACCAATATTAGTATTTTGTAATACATACTTAAGAACACAGATGACTAGACGAATGGCCTGGACTGCTACATCATACTCTTTGTCTAGAGTCATTTCCACAATGCGATCCTGAAATTAATGTACATGCCGTTAACTAAAACTGTAAAAAATTATCAATACACAGCTAAAAAAAAATATTTAATTTTGATACTATTTTTTTTGTTTTAATCTACAGATAATGAGTTTATCTGTACAATTAAAGCCTAAATATGTTAATTCAACTTATTCTCAATCGCTGACCTTAAATCTGTTAGTGAACAACTCAAGTTTCCCTGACAAATCTGGAGTTTCATGAAGAGGTGCTAAAGTCTTGAGGCAACATAAACGAACGTCCCCAACCTAAAAAATGGTATTTTTTAAAGATGACTTTCATCAAGTAATTGAAAATTTGAACACTTATATCATTTCATGCTTAAAATATAGGTACAATAATTTTTTCTCAAATGTACACATACATTTTCAAAAGAATTTCTTTGAAGAAATCAATAAATAGCATTAACATAAAAATTTTAGGACTTAATATTTTACCCAATACCCTAAAAAAAACCCATCCTAATTAGAATTCCATTCTTAAATTAGTGTTAATCACACTATAACCAACCTTATCATAGAGTGTCCAGCCTACATATTTAAGGTAACTGTCATCTAGGAACATGTTAGGGTACTTTTTCATCCATACGCCAATCTCAGCCATGCAGATAGATCGAATTTCAGGCTGTGTATCTCTGTAAAAAATATAATTACTAAATAGGTAATGCAAGTAAATATATATATATATATATATAAAAAAGTAGTAACATCCTCTTTTCATTTTAATGTATATATTATAATAGTTTAATAATTTTACTAACCCTTTGAGTAAATTCTCACCTGTATCTGTGCACAAAAACACCTTTAAAGATGTAAGTCAACATGTTGCGTATTTCTGCCTGATTTTCTTCCAGCTGTACGGTAAAAAAATTGTATTATATTTAACTCTCTAAGATGCTTTTAATCAATTTGTTGAGAAATAAAAAATTTAGTCAAGGAATATAGAATTTACCACAACCCCAAGCCAAAGAATCAGGAGGGGGGTGGGGGTGCATTTAAATGGTCAATAATGGTCATATTTGTAGTATTCTCAAACTAACTTTCTAGAACAGCCATAGGAAAACAACACCAAGAAATAACCAAAAGAGTATGATAATAGAGAAATAGTAGAAATAGATGCATAATTCTGTTATTCTTTATGCATTTTGCAACTATTTAAAATACATATTTTCTTGTTCCCTGTTAGGGTTCTTTAAGTTTTCCTTTCCTGTTATTGCCTATTACATCTAACACCATTTGTTGCACAATATTTTTTTTTAAAAACTGACTGATTGTACAAACACTTGAAATTACCTCTTGTCGTTTTTGCATAAGTAACTCAAGGCGATCACCAGCTCTCTTATTTTGTTGTTTTGCACGTTCAGATTCGTACTGCCTTTGAGTGTTGTCCAAATTAATGCTAAGATTCAAGGCAACATCCACCAGAGCAGTCATAAGCTTCATGGCTATTTGGTACAAAAATAAATTCATTAAAAAATATAATTACCTCGATGACATGGTACAAGTTCAAATTTCTAGGCCTTGAAGAAAACAACTTTACATTCCAAAACAACCTGCATTATACCTGCTAGTGTACTGGTGTGCCTGAATGCTCTGACTTGGGAATCCGTTAGGCCAGTTAGCAGTGAAATTACATTATCCATCATATACTGGTCATAGATGATGCTGTATTGACACTGTCTAACGAGAACTTGAACAAATTCACAGTATGAAGACTTAAATTTTTTCCATTGAGGGCCAGTCATGATCAGAGGGTAATCACCACTTTCCTGTGAAGAATGTAACAAAATTTACAAACAATCCACTGAAATCACTTTTACTTTGCCCTTTTTAAACAAGATATATGCTTTGCTTCACATCCGAAGTGTAACTATTATTTGCAAGCACAGAAAAAAGGTTGTTAAAAAAAATAAACACAAAAAGCTTTGTCAATCTAAAATATTGTTACAAATGTCATTCAAAGTCTTTATTTGTTTACTTGCTCTTCTCCACAAGTAGATAATTTAAATTAAAATTGGTGTTACAATCAAGGGTTTAGTCTTGAAATTGTTTCTTTGAAAGAGACAAACATAAATAATTGATTACCTCATCAAATTCTTCAGTCATTTTCCTAATGATCTCAGCATGCTCCATGTTTGCATACATGTACGGAGTGATCTTTCCCTTACAGCCTGAACACTGGATGAAGAACTGGATGAGCTCAAGAAGTGCTGTATTTCTTTCAACTTTGTAACCCTCTATCCACTCATCAACAACAGTCTAGAAATAAAGCAGATGAATAATGAAGAGCAACTAAGTCATCAGCTCTATAATATAATGAAGGAAATAAAAACAACCCGTAAAAAAACAAGTTTTTGACTATAAATCCTTTATGTACGAGAAGTAATTAAAAGAATGTTAATTATAATACGCAGCGCCAGACCATCCAGAAATACAAAATTGCAGTTGTGTCGTAAAACATGTTTAATATAATGCGCACCGATCAGGAATATGTTTATAAAAAGAGCTGTCAATAAAATACGCACCTTATTGCGCGACAGAAAGGTTGTTCAATATAATACGCACCGCGACGCTCTATCTCAAAAAATAGCATGATACATAGGAATAAATAAAATAATCTAAAAAATCAATAATTTAATTACGGTACATGCGATCGATCTGAAATTTTGATACATTGTTTTTATCATCGGTACGAAACTGCCTGCAAAATTTCAGCTCGCTATCTTGCGAGCAAGTGGGTTAAAAATCGATCAAAAGTTTTGGCGACAAGCAAGCAAGCAAGCAAGGTCCGCCGCAGACACCACGAGTTAATATAAAGGATTTAAAAAGGGCTTTCCACCTGGGACAGTATTTTGGACCAATGCATATAAAATATTGTCCTATGTATGTTTTTACTCTAGGAAGTTGTATCTGGTGGACGTGAAACTCTTCCAGGCTAAAATAATTTTCTCATTCATTGCCTTTAACATATCTTACTTGCAAAGAAGCTTTTCCTGTCTTCACTGCCTCAAAAAGGCTACCATCTCCACTATCTAAGGATATATGTTGTGCTTTCTTTGCTTTTGCAGCTGCTGTTTCTGCTTTCTTTCGCTTTGCTGGCTGAAAAAACACAAAAACGACCAATGAAATAAAGGACATGATTATTAATAATTTATTCTATAAATACCCTATAATTTAACATTTCTTTCAAAAGCAAATAAAAAGTTGTGACTAAGGTTGGAAGTGCTTAATTGGCCATCTGGTCCTAAGGGAATGGTTTGCTCCTGTTTTACCAAGACAGGTTAACACTAATGTCAATTTTCCCCTATGAGCACATTAGCTGAATTTCATTTTTTGGGTACTTTTTGTTAACGCCTGTAGGTGACTGGGTCAGCTAAAAAATTATTTTGATTTCTTTGTTCGTTTAAACTGGTGAGTGAGTCTATTATTAGCCCTTGTTTTGTACACAAGAAAGGAGGACACAGTGATATAATTTTTATAGTTAAATTTCAATTACAATATAATACCAACAAGTTTCAATGTTGAAATCAAAGTGGCATTTTAATATAAATTATTTTTTTACATTCCAACTAGTTGACAGGCATCATGTAGAAGCTATATGTAGCAAGTGCTAACTCATGCGCCTGAAATATCAAATGGCTTTGATGTAAGACAAGAAGTCAACTGTAAAGTTACAAGAGGCTGATGCAAACTTCAAGCAAAGAAAAATTGCCACCCTTCATTACAATCAGTTTGAACATCCTTAACTATGACAAAAATATGTAAATAAATGAATTTTTACCTGTGTAGAGTCATCCTTTTTCTTTCTTTTCCCTTTCACTTTTGGTTCTTCAAAGTCACTATCAGAGTCATTTCCTTGATTCCTAAACAGAATCATGAAATTTAAAAGCATTCTAAAAAATATTCACTTTATTCTATTGTAATGAAAAACATTTTTTTTCAGAGAAACAAAAACAAAAAATGAAATAAACCTAAATTTATCAAACTTTTCATTGAAAAACACAAGTGGAGAAAAAATTTATTATGCTAGAAATGGTAAGATTGACAAGCTAAATTTCATTTTAAAAAATATATTACAGTGATAATTCAGAAGCCTGCTCTGACTCATCAAGTTCTGCCACTGGCTGCTGCTTGACAGCACGACGAGGACGCCCAGGAGGCATGATAATTTGCTACTTCTTTTCAGCTCTTCTATCTATGACAAAACGGAAAATCAATGACATTTTGAAATAAGATTTACTTTATTTACATGTAACAATAATCCAAAATAAACAGAGTGAGGATGGGATGTTTAATCCCAGAGTTAGGCTGCAATCTTCTCAACTTTGACTCAAAACCCACTCTTTTAAGATATATAAATAAACAGTATATATATATAATATATGGTTATCATTAGAATTAAAATTGTATAAAAAGAACAAATCCAAAGAAATTTTATTAAAAAATTAAAAGCTCAACTGAATTAAACGGCCTGGAAATTCAGCTTCCATTTGTCATTTAGCAAAAGTTTACAGAAATTAAATGTTGAAAAATTGCAAAATCTACTGTATTGTTAGAGCACCTGAGACTACATTTTTTAGGCTTCATTTTTTTCATGAGTCATAGCAACAAAGATGATGGATGGGAAAATACCATGCATCATATATAATATAGTGTATGTTACTTCAAAGCTTATCGGATAAACATACCCAATTAAAATTAAATTTCATTTTGCTTACTTTAGACTTTAGTCTTAGTGATATATACTATATTTTATTGTTTTTCAGTTCAGAAGGCTCTAAATTTTAATATAATAAGAGTATCTCAACTTAATAAACAGATAAAAAGTAATTGATAAATATTATATATATCTGTATATATAATTCTCTACATCGCCCAACCATGCGGGACACCACGCACGCAAGCCAACTCTCTAACCCTCCTCCCACCCCCTTCACCAAAGCGAGTATTTGCAAACGAGCATGACGAATGACCCTCGCTGGGGTCGACCATTGTCTCGAGACTAACAATGGTCCTTGCGTTCACTTGCATTGTCCCTTCACAGAATAACGTGAGATTCGCAGTGTACTGGTTATCACGTCCGCCTTATACGGGGAAGGTCCTGGGTTCAAGCCCGAGCGAAAACATTGGGTTTTTTTTGTTTAAAAATGTCTGTCTGTACCTGTTCTTTTACCCCTTTATTGCCAACATGGCTGACCTTCGGTAGGGTCTGCCAATCAGTTTATGGTTGGCAAGCTAATGTGGTAAAGGTTGGTGGGCAGGTAGATAACCACAGTGCGAATGTCTCGAAACCAACAATGAGTCGGCAGTCCCCCCCACCCCCCACCGATGTTCACTCGTGTTGTTTTGATTTCTTCGTGCTGTAGTTTGTGTCCGTTCTTTCTCCACTTTCTTTGCACTCCCCATGAGCAAGTCTGCGCGTATTCTTCGGCGCGGAGGCATCTAGTAATATATAAAATTAGTACTTCTGGACATTAAACTACAGTACTACAGGATTACAGTATCTGTATAGTATTTTAGTGCCGTATAATCAATCATAGGTACTATGACAAAAAATTCAAACTTGTCTGATCTCAATCAAACCTATTCTTATACCCTTAGAAAGAGCTTGCAAATTGCAATTCAGTGGTACCAAGTAGTGATGGGACGATTAATCAGAATTGTATCTGAATTTTCCAAACCATCGGGAATCTGTATCTGAGCTGAATAATTCAGAACGATTTCCTTGCTGATATGAAAAAGAAAGCAGATCAACAAGAAACAAGCAATTCAAATGCTACAACCACAACAACAAAGAGTCAATTTTCAGCAGCAAGTATTACAATTAGAACAGAAATATCAAGGTATCTAATAAGGTTGTTAAGACTTCTCGATTTTAACCGTTCAAAAAAAAAGACTGGTTAACCGTCTGTGTTTATTTTAATTATGTTATGTTTTGTGAACCAACAAGAGAATGGATCAAATTTTCGTCTCGCGTCGTCTGATTTGACATCAAAATGTCCCTAATGTACCAACGCTAGTGTTCACCTCTCTGCAGCCTTGCAGTCAAAACAGCGATTTAAAAAAAAACGAACAAAGAAGTAAATCGTAATGATATTCAATTTTTATGATTTTATGTAATAAAAGTATTAATGGCATATTATCAAATGTTGTCAAGTCAGTTTGTTTTTTCGGACCGGTTAAAAAAGCCAGTTTTACTGTTCTGTCCGTATTTTCCCTTAAATTTTTTAGAACCCATGCTGTGTCACTTCTGGTACTATACTTCGGTTACTAAATGAATTTAAAAAAAAATTTTTAATCGTTCACTAGCCAAACTCCACTAACACTAACAGTGAAGACGTGTATTTTATAATATTTATAGACAGGACTGTAAGAAAACACTTTGATGTCACGGTCGCTTGCGTATTGGCTCTGGTATTCTGCGTAACACAACAAAAAATTGATTTCGGGTTATAAGCTAATACCGACTAAATGAAGTTACGTTTAACCGGTTCTGATTAAACTGGACCGGTCCTGATCCGAGGACCGGTTAACCACTAACAACCTTAGTATCTAACATTTACACTGATTGCAAACAACAAGAATCCTCTTAGTTGGTGGAAAGTGAACAAAGAAGAACTTCCAAGAGAAACCGTTTAGAACCAACAACTGGAGAGATGCTTATGTTTATTCACTGTAATTTGAGAGTGCTTCAATTTGACTATGATTAAATGCATATTCTTACTATCAACTGATTGAACTGAGTGAAGTTTTTCTCATTAAAATTGAATTATTTATATTATTTTGAACTCAATACTACATCTTTGTATTATTAAATTGGATTATTGATCATTGATAGATGTGTTTATATAAAATAAAACCTTTCCAATACATCGTTATCTAGCATATTGTAAAGCTTCAATTGCAAGTTAACATTCTCGATTCTCAACTTTTATATTAATTAAATTTGTTAATACCTGGGCACAGTAATTCAGTAATGCATTATATGAATTATATGTAATAATGGCCAGGAATCGGAATCATATCGGAATCATTAAAAATTTTGCTATTGTCCCATCACTAGTACCAAGTTTATGTTTCTATGTCAAGTGATTAAAAAGTTATTACATTTTTAG
>CALYLW010001369.1:145812-167177 GCA_944989445.1 Ampullaceana balthica | reverse complement strand
TCAGAAATGGCTGACAAATGTCTTGAAGGTGTCTCTTAATTTGTATTGTTTTCCAAAACGTCTTATTTTCCAAAAGCAGTTTCCCAAATAAAATAAAAAATAATAATAAAAAATTGAATAACACCAAAAAATATGTAGCTAAACCTTGATGGTATTCATTGAACTACTTATTACAAAGTTATGTATTTAGACGTTTACATATAATGCTGACTATTGCTGACGACTAAAGATAAGCTTGAAGAATAACGGATTGGTGTCAAAAATTGAAAGCCATTTAACTTAAAGAAAGAGAAATATATTTTTGATGTTCACGAGAAATATCAACTGAATATGCAATTGTGTATGTTGTGTACTTTCCGGATTATATTATAATTGAATACAACATGTATTTTAGTCGATCTCTTTATTAGGTCTTGATATAATAAATGCTCGTATATCTGTGTTAATTCTGAAACTGTTTGTCAAATTATATATATCTTGTTAGTACATATAAGTGCAACAGAAATAATTATTTCATGAACAAATTATTAATCACACCAACCATTTTCTTATACGCGGAGAAAGAAAACAAATATGAATAAATCTCCTAGCAATAATAATTTAGCAAATGTATATTAATGGAAGAATCTGAAAAGAATTAAAGTGACAATTAGTTTTAAAAGTTATCTTATCTTATCTCATCTATACAGACGCTCCTTTTATGCAGAAGATAATTGCATCCACAGACCATAACGGATGATGTGTTGGCAAGTGATGCAGCGTTCACATGCCACGGCTATGAGGGTTCCGCGCATTACCCAGCCGCCTAACTAGTGTTAGGTACCCATTCGGAGCGGGGTGACTCAGGGACGCCCTAGGGTCCGGGAACAAACCCTCGCCTTCACATGGATTCGAACCCATGACCATCGGCCCACCAGTCGAGGGCGCTGCCACTCGACCCCTGTTAACTCTTGTATGAGAGTTCCAGCTGATGTCTATGAAATATTTTTTTTTAAAGTTTATTATTTGGATATATTATTTTTCATATATACCAGCAATCTATGCATTAAATTATATTAATTAATTCGTAATTTATTAGACTTAATTTAGAAAAATGATTACCTTTTTAACCTCTGTACAGCAACCTACTTTTTTTATTTAAAGTCATAACCTTTTTATTTTAGTTTAAAAAAACAAAAAAAACCGCGCCCCCCACGCCCACCTGGCCTTCCCCGCATGCCACACCCCGCCCACACCCATGCCCCCACGGGGGCACACCCCCCCCACACAGCTCACATATAGCCCCCCCGCAATAAGCCCATCAATCCAACCGGGTAACTCCCCCACAACCAAACCTCTAACACGAGGTGGCCAGCACCCTCTACCACAAACCAACCCACCCCTCGAGGCACACTCACACGCTCAGTAAGGATGAACCCACCTCACCCCACCGCCCAAAGGGGCCCCACACCACCCCACCAAACGATCAAACCCCACGACCCAACACACAGCCCACACACACCAATGGGGCCCGTAACTACAACATGGCACCAGGCGGGGCGCTTTCGAGAGAAGAGGAATTCACACACACCGACCCCCAACCCATAATAAACCATCTCATTCTTTATCTCCGTAACAGGACTCCAAACAAAATTGAGTAGCATACATTTCTAAAATTACAGCGAGGTATAGATAAAATAAATGAAAAAGTAAACAAATATTTATCCAGGGGGAAATATCTTCTAAAATTAACAATCTATAAGTAACCTAAATAAAAAGAAAAATAACAGTCAACAAAAACAAATAAAAAACGAGACCGCACTACCAAAACCCGCCGTCTCCCACCGCGACGCCCACCCCCCCCCCCCCCCCCCCCCTACCCCCTCCCCCTCCCCCCCCCCCACCCCCCCTATCCTCACCCCCCACCCCCCCCCCCCCCCCCCCCACCCCTCCACCAATCCCCACCCCAACCCCCCACTCCCACCCCCCAACCCCCCCCCCCGCCCCCCCCACCCAACCCCCCCCCCCCCCCCCCCCCCCTCCCCTCACCCACCCCTCCCCCCCCCCCCCCCCAACCCCCCCCCCACCACCCCCCCCCCCCACCCCACACACACACACACCCCACCCCCCCCCCCCCACCCCCCCCTCCCACTCGCCCCCCCCCCCCCCCCCCACCCCACGCCCCCCCCCCCCCACCCCCCACCCCTCCCCCTCACCACCCCCCCCCCCCCCCCCCCCCCCCCCCCTCCCCACCCCACATCCCCCCCTACACCCCCCTCCCCCCCCCCCCCCCCCCCTCCACCCCCCCCCCATCCCACCCCCCCCCACCCCCCCCCCTCCCCCCCCCACCCCCCCCCCCCCCCCCCACCCCCTCCGCCCTCCCCCACCCACCCCCCCCCCCCCCCCACCCCCTCCCCCATCCCCCTCTCCCCCCCCTCCAACCCCCCCCCCCCCCCTCCCCCCCCACCCACCCCCCAACCCCCCCCCCCCTCCCGCCCCCACCCCCCCCCTCCCCCCCACCCCCCCTCCACACCCCACCCCACCCCTCCCCCCCCACCCTCCCCCCCCCCCCACCCCTCCCCCCCCCCCCCCCCCCCACCCCCTCCCCCCACCCCCACCCCAGCCTCCCTTGCTACAAAACCCCACATCAAAAAAACCCAACCACAAATAAACCACCCCTCCTCTCCTTCGCCTCCAACTCTTATTCTCTCACTGCTTTTTTTTTTCTAACTCTCTCTACCAGCACCCACCCGCCTGAGCTCACACCGGCCGACCACTGCATAGACCCTCTCACTATCGTGCACCCTCGCCCCCGCTCGACGCGCTGCGCACTCACCCCCACGCACCTCCCGCACTCTCGCTCGCTTCTGCCTTCGCCCTCCGTGATCTATCTCCACCCCCCTACCTCGCCAACAAAAAACCCCCCCCATGCACTCCCACCAACTCGCCCGCCTCTCTCTCGCTCGCTTCTACCCTCCTCGCACCAAACCGCCACATCACAGCACAGCCTAACTCCAGAAAGCGAACGCCTCCCATCACGCCTCAAGCACTTAAAACACGCATCATAACACACACACACGTACTTCAAAACTCAAACACCCCAGAAAGACCCCTCCCCGACCCACTAACCTCAATATGACAATCTAATACCATACACGAACCATACACAATTATACTAACAAGAAGAAACAAAACCAACACCCCACATTACCCTCCAAACCTCTAACACTCTAATTATAAACTTCAAGTCCAGCCCTTAAAAGCTGACCACCCCACCCTCACAAACCCTAACGTCGTACAATAACGACAGTACACCAAGACCGCTAATAAAAAAAAAACGCCCCACCAACAACCAACCATAACCTAGCCCAAGCCCCTACCACTCCCCGTTGTCTCGAACAGGCACACAATCACAACGTGGAAAACCCCCAAACCCAGGCCATAACACAACAACATAAATTAACAATATCCACGCAAAACTGCACAGACGCCCCAATAACCTCCCCAGCAACACCACCAACAACTTCCAATCAACTCAACAACCATACATCACCTATCAACGTAAAAGACGAATCACTGTCTGTAGTAGAACTTGCAAAAGTGACATCAACAAAAACACACACACACGCACGACATCCCCACAGCCCCAATCCGCTTTACAAACACACCATCCAAGTAATTTTAAAATACCAAAAGACGAACACATCAGAGAGAACAGCAACACTCCCCCTACTATACAATAACTAATTGTACTAAATAATGTTTTCTCATATAATAGTAAGTTACCTCTGTAACAAATGATGTCCAAACAAAAGATAAAATCAGTCTATATATGCAACGTAATTGAAATGGTAGTTTTCTAATATATTAGTAAGTTAACCTTAATTATGAATGTCCAAAAAAAAGTAATTTTAAGTATTGTGAAGATTTGAAATGGTATATGTTATATTAATATGTTGTATTTTTATGAAAATGTACTGTTATCGCTACTTAAACATAGTGGGTTGAATACAAGTATCTATGTGAAAGTCCGAGTGTTATCAGTTATATATAAATGACTAAATATAATTCTTAACATGCTTAGAAAATTAAAGTCTTTTTTTTTAAATTAATTATTTTAATTATATATTTTTAAACTGTGTCATTAAGATAGATTTTAATTATTCTCAACTTTCTATTTGTTATTTAAAAACATATTTTCAGAGTTCTAGGTAAAAACTCCCAAACACAAAACATAATATTGTAACTATGAATAGACTTGTCATCTGTCTAATACTACTGAAGATTCTGCTAGGTAAGTAGAAAAGGGCACTATCACACACACACATAAATATATATTAAATATATATATATATATATATATATATATGTATATATATATATATATATATATATATATATATATATATATAAGTTTGCAGAAGTATGTGATAGAATGCAGAATATTAAAGGTATTATATATATATATATATATATATATATATATATATATATATATATTTATATAAATGCATATATATATAGACATATATAAACACTTACATATATTTATGTTATTAGTATTCTGCATTCTATCACTTTTTTAAACGAATTTTATAGTACTAAGTAAGCTGCTTTTAAAGAGATAAATCAATTTCACGTTTTCATAACACTGCAATAAAATTTAAAATTCAAGGCAATGGTTACAGACAAAAACAATATTTACATTATTACCCATTTGGGGCCGGGGGTGGGGGGACAAATTTATTTTTCTCACCTTATGTTAACTACAAAATTTTGTTTAAACTTTGGATACTGTGTAAACGGCTTTGGACACAACTTGCAATATAAACTTAATGGCATATATTAAAAAAAGTAATGGTTAATTTTCCTAAAGTTAACGATTACATTAATATTAGTGTTCATATTTCCAAGACTATATCTAATTTTAAAAGCCTATTTTTTAATTTATTTTTAGACATGCTGTTTTTAATTTGCTTTTTATAAAGTGGACTTAAAATTTTCATCTACTACTATGTTTTAAGAGAAAATTAAAGATTGAATTTTACCAAACGTAAAGGAAGAAAGTAAACCCATTAATTTTAGTTCCAATAGAAATATTAAAGTTATTTTAAAGAATTATGTGTAGACTATAGTAAGAGTTGCTTCCTTTAAATTTTACAACATCAATAGATGTTTAGTTTAACTTTTTTTTTAATGAAAAAGTATTAAAAAATAAATCTGTACACTTAAAAACTAAAATTTGATGTGTAGTCCTATTAAAAATTCACCATAATAATGATTGGTTTTCAGCTATAAAATAACCTGCTATTGCCTTTCAAAAAACGTTTCTTTGTCTTTATGTTATCCATACTGGTTCGCATAAAATTATCTTTTCAGTAACTGGACTTAACATAAAGCTCTTGAAGTTTGATGAAAATGACTGTCTGACAATGTGCAACAGGGGCCTAATTAGTGGGTTTGACACAGTGGTGTTTAAAAGTCAAGTTAGTTATGATTTGAATGGCACGACGCATGCAGTGTTCTATGTACGGAGAGTCACAGAAGCATCTTTTCACATGGTGAGATTCAAACATACATATAACACATGTTTTATTTTTATAGTTTATGAATGCATAGCAGGTTGTCTTAAAAAATGTATATCTATTTGCTTCACATTTGATATAGAAGAGATTCATGACTTACAACAACCAAGTCGATAGTTAATGTTGATGTCAGAATGTAGATACACAAGATGTTTGTGCTATTTTTTCGATCAAAATCTTCATCAGCATAACTGAAATAAAAGAGACATAATAAAACCACCTGCACCTTTACTTGAGGACATGAATGATTAATTTAAAAATAAAATATGTAAAAGTAAGATAATTGCAATTCGAAAAGTCAAACGTTTCTTTACTTTTCACTCGTGCTCCACTATTGCAAATCCGAACTCATCATAGAAACACTGAAGTTGTTGGAGAAGTAGTATGTATTTATAAATTTTAGTAAAATATTTAACACACTTCTAGAATATTTGCTGTTCTTTAAGAGTTTGAAACAACAAACTTGAATGCTTCTCTTTAAAAAAAAATATATAACAAAGATTTAATACTTTTTAAACATCCGTCAATTCATCCATCTATATATTTATTCATTCATCCATCCATCAATCCATACACCGATCCATCCATACATTTGTCCCTCAATCTATCTATCCATCCAACCATCCATCCATCCATCCATTCATCCGTCCGTCCATCCATCCATCCATCCATCCATCCATTCATCCGTCCATCCATCCATCCATCCATCCATCCATCCATCCATCCATCCATCCATCCATCCATCCATCATCCATCCATCCATCCATCCGTCCATCCGTCCGTCCATCCATCCATCCATCCATCCATTAATCCATTTATCTATCTATCTATCTATCTATCTATCTATCTATCTATCTATTTATATATCTATCTATCTATATACCTATCTATCTATCAATCTATATATCTATCTTTGAATATATCTATGTATATAAACATTGCAGCTAAAAATCAAACTTGCATATAAAATTTTGTATATTCCTTAGATCAAATTGTTATATTTAAACTCATTAACCTTTTTTTTAATTTTAGCGAAAGAAGATAAACATTCAAGAGCTTTGTCATGACAGGATGCAATGTTCAATTGTGAATCATAATCAAGCGATAATCTCCGTACATATGCAGGCTTTTAAAGAATTGAGTGGCGCAATTATTATTGGAAAATTGTTTGCATCTAACTCATCTAATTTAGAAGAGGCTACAAGTGAATCTCAAACGTTTCCAAATATAATTGGTAATTTTTTATTTTATTATTTTTATTTCATTATTTTTCTTAAAAACACTTTCTTATTTGTCATATTTTATTAACAAACTAGCAGATATACACGGCTTTCCCGCGCCAGCATTAGGGATCCAAATTGTTAGCCCACCGATTACTATCCAGTTAAAAAATTGTATCACGTTCTAGGGGAAATCCGTTTCCCCCATATGATTCCATGTTGTTCATGTAATTTTTAGAATACATTCCCCATTATGATCCCGTTGCGTAATAGGATCCTGTTCATGAAATAAATCCTTTTTCCCTATAAAATATCATACTTTGAAGGCATCACATTGCTCTGTATTACCCGATTTCATAATGGCATTCAATTTTCGGTAAAATCACTTTCCTCCATAGTTCATACTTTAATGAGATTTCCTACACAAGTATGATCCTGTTGCATAATGTGATCTCATTCTCGTTTTACAATGTGTTACATGGACCGGATCACATATCCCAGTAGTATCCTGTTGCATTATGAAATCCCGTTCTTGATCGAATCCTTTTAAACACTATAATTCTGTTGCATACGAGAATCCCATGCTTTGTCATATCCCTCAAGCTAAGGCGATCCCATATTTTGATGAGATAACATACCCCATTATGATCCAAAAAGATCCGACTTTCGTCAAATCCCTCCATCCGCTCACATCTCATACTTCAGTTTTCATTTATTTACCCCAGTATGATCCTATAGCATTATGGGATCCCGTTTCCCGTGATGTCATATTCTGGTTTTTCTCACCCATTCTCGTTTGATCCCGTTCCAGGTCGTATTACAAAGGTATGTACCAAATATGGCTATGTTTCATTATCACAAAGTAACGTTAACTTTCAATATGCATCTTTGTGTTCCGATAAATAGCTTTGACCATACAAATACAGTATTCCCTCGAATATCGCGGTTGATAGGGACCGAGACCATCCGTGAAATTAGAATACTATATTATTAATAGAAGAAATATTGTAACACTTGTTAGATTGTACAGTACACTATTACAGTTCAGTACTGTACATACATACACATGTAAAACTAAAAAAATTAAGCAAGTAAGTGCATGCAACAACCTAGTTACTGAGGTAATATAGGTAAAAAAAAATTATAAAAAGAAATTACAAATGAAGCAAATAAATAATAATTAAAATAAAATTTTAAAAAATAATTTAAGTAAGTAGAGAGAGAGATAGAGAACCTTTACAATACGTACATACGTATGAAAACAATTAAAGAGCCTCTACAATACGTACATACGTATGAATAAAAATAAAGTTTTTAACTGAAACAGACATTACACAATTGAGAGGGAAATAATTATGAAAATAAAAGTATAAACAAATAAAAAGATTGTGCTTACCATGAAAGAAGAACACGTCTCGTTGTATGGAAATCCACGATATTAATATATTGAATAACCCGTGAAGTAGCGTGTCCGTGATAATCGAACAGCAAAGTAGCGAGGGGCAATTGTAATAATATTATTTAACATTCATACTCTCAAAAAAAATTGGTGTAAGTGTCCCAGTGAAATAGACTAATAATTAAGTGAGATTTTGCAGACAAATAAAATAATGATTACAAAAATAGAATTTTCTAGAATATTATAAACATTATATCCCGTGAGATTCATCAAACTCAAAATCAGTCATAAAAACAATCGGATAAGTCATAATTTTAATCCAATTAAAATTTGTTATAAATTACTGACACTTACGGAGGAAAAATCACAAAAGTTTCTAGAATACTGTGAATCAGTCCTGAATCAAGTGAATAATAAGATGAATATTATATCCAAAGTTGTAAAAATTAATGGGGTTAATATTTTAAAATTTGTCCGTCCTTTTCCCCCCATCACCCGCCCCACCCCCCCCCCAAAAAAACGCTAAAAAATACCATAGATCCTGCAAAAATAAAGTTTATAATATTTTGGAATATTTTAGATAAATCATAAATAGATAAAGTGAATAATATGACTACTATCAAGTAATTAGACTGATAAACAATAATCTAAGAGTTTGAAAACTTTGCCCCTAAAATATAAATGAGATACAGCAAAAAAAGGAGTTTTCTAAAATAGTTTATATTTTAACCGAATCAATATATAATAAGGCTAATATTATAAATAGAGTTTAACAAATAATGAGAGTTATGAATTAGGACTTGTCCCAATAAAAAAAAAGCTAGACGATAGAAACATTTTGCGAATATAAATTTCGAAAATTCTAGAATATTTAGTTTTAGAAAAGCTTTTTTAAAATTGAATAATATGCATAGTATTAAATTAATAGACTAATAGTATTATTACTAATTTGATATGATATGATTATGAAAATACTTTTGAAAAAGAACATAGGATACACTACGACGACTAATTTAATTTTGAAAAAAATAATCACTTAATTTAACCTTTAAAAAGTAAATTTTTAATCTTGCTCTCAATTCTTTGATTATTGTTAGCTTGTCAATATAAGTATTTATACCTTTTGTATTTGTCATTTTTTATTTTTAATCGCCGGTGTTTAAAAACAAATCAAAATTATAGTTGTATTCCATAAAGCAGTTAAAAATAGTTAATGATACCCACAAAAAAAATTAAAAAAGACTTTCGGTAGTAACAACATGATTTTAGACCCTATATATAGTGAATGATGTTAAGTTTGAATACTATCTAGGTATGTAATCTAGTTAATGATGGATTTATGTACCAAGTGTGGTCCATAAATCCTTGTAATAACACAAGTGTCAAATTGAAAACTGACCCTCCCTACGTACATATGTACGCAAACAAACAAACACAGTTTGATTTATATGATATATAGAATATGTGTATATGTATATATATATATATATATATATATATATATATATATAATATATATATATATATATATATATATATATATTTGGGCTGTTAACCATTGATTTAAATTTAATCGTTTCTTTTTGCAATATTATCGATTAATTAATCGTTAATGTCGATTAAAGCCAAAAATTGAAATGTATGGTGTCATAAGTAACATTTATTAAAATATTTGTCGAAAATCGAAATAACACTAGAATGTCTTCTTTATATTACATCTTTTAACCAACAATTCAAACAGACACGTGTATTGACATTATTATGTTCAAGTGATGAGCGGGTCTTATTGACAATATAAGCAGCCGAGCTGAACAATCGTTCACATACCTTTAGATTGTCTCAGCTGAAGTTTCCGATACTTTAGTGGATGTTTGGTTTGCAGATGATATGTAAGCGAAGTGTTAGAACCATCGTAGCAATGTTCCCTTTAAGCAGCGAGGCTGCACACATTTTTGAACGACGCCACGCAGAAGTTTAGAATAACCGCGCAGCAAATGGTGTAAAATATTGCACAAAAAATTGAGCGCTGTGCAACTTTGCACACAAGTTTTTTTTTAAAACTTTACACATGGACTAATGAAGGTTAGACTTAGAGGAAAAATTTAATGGTAGGCAAACGATTCCTCTCAATGGACAAAATAACCTTTGTCAACATTTTGAACATTCAGGTCAGTCAATAATTTGAAACCAAAATGCTCGTGTAATCGTACGAAAATTAGTTTGCATTTATCGGCCGAAATATTTTACTTTTTGACTTCCAGTATATTTACAAGTGGTGGGTCGATTAATCGTTAAACAAAATTTAATTGTCGAAATTTTTAACGATTAATCAAGAAATTAATCATTAATTTCCGCAGCCCTATTATATATATATATATATAAATGATATATATATGATTTTCTTCTAACCCTAAAATTTCAAATCTTACTTCATCAATTAATACAATTCTTATGTAAACAAATTTATAGTATCTTATCTGTTTACAGACGCTCCTTCTATACAGACGATTATTGCGTGCAACGCTTATCTATAATTTGTGTTTAGTCCTGCATTTTATGAGAGATAATTAAATGTTAATAAAGTGTTGGTTTTCCTGGTTTCTTTAGGCAACCCATTCCACGCCCGAATTCCGGACGGGAAGAACGAAAATGTGTATGTGTTTGTTCTTGTATACGGAATAAGAAAGGTGTTTTTATTCTTATGTCCATCGGAGGGTTGTACTAAGTTATCTTTGTGTTGTATTTCTAAATTGGAATTAATTGCTGTATGTATGATTACTACTTTGCTCTTGGTTCTTCTATCCTCTAGTGTTTCAAGTTTTAATGATTTAACTAATGGTGTTATTCTTGTCAGTTTTGAATATTCTCCAGTAATGAATCTGGCAGCTCTTTTTTGAATTTGTTCTACTTTATCAATGCTTTCTTTGGTGGACGGGTCCCATACAGAAGATGCATATTCTAGTACAGGTCTCACCAAAGTGAGGTAGAATTTTAGTGTTATATCTTTATTACATTTGTTAAAAAATATTTGTATAAAGCCTAAGGTTTTTCTCGATTTTTTAATGACTTCAATGACATGGCGATTCCATGGTAGTTTCTCATTTATTAAGACTCCTAAGTATTTTGCATCTTTAGTTTGGGTCAGTTCTTTTCCATGAATGTAATATTTTGAATTTATGTGTTTCTTTTTCTTTGTTACTCTTAACAGTTGACACTTTTCTTGGTGGAAATACATACTCCAGTTAGTTTCCAATTTTATCAATTCATCTAAGTCTTTTTGTAAAATGTTGCTATCTTGTTCTGATTTAATTGTTCTATAGATTATACAATCATCAGCTAATAACCTAACTTTTGTTCCCGTTGAGATGTTGTTGGGTAAATCATTTATATAAATTAAAAAGAGTAAGTGATGTAGCACAATTTTAATAAGAAGAGCGTAAAAAGATATATAGAGTGCACACATTGTTTTGTTTGAAACAAATAATCGCGATATGTGTTAATTGTCATAATATAAGACATAAACTTATTATAAAAGTTGCAAATATTTTTAATCAATCAATACATTTCAAAGATTTTTAATCAATCAATAATTTTTATTTTTTTATATTTTTTTTTACGAATCTTTAGACTTACAACATAAGTAACATAACAAAAACGATGTTCGTCTTATTATGATTTTGTATTATTAAAATTGATTTCTTATATTTTAAATAACTTTTTCTCCATTAGTAATATTATTTTATTTTGTTATTTATCATCATCAGATTCATGGAATGC
Organism: Ampullaceana balthica; assembly: GCA_944989445.1. Classification (NCBI taxonomy): domain Eukaryota; kingdom Metazoa; phylum Mollusca; class Gastropoda; family Lymnaeidae; genus Ampullaceana; species Ampullaceana balthica. The sequence goes on along the minus strand of CALYLW010001369.1, from coordinate 155,217 downwards.
TAGCCTTGAATTATTTATAAACGGAAATAAAATGGACTTTGATAAAGATAGCTGTCACTACATTGTCAACGAACAACTTGTTACTGTGTATACTGCATGTGAAAGTGAAGTTTTGCCTTGCTTGATTGAAATATCCTACGACGGCTCCCATAAGGTCTATGAAACGAATGCAACGTGGATACTCGACAGAGAAATGAATTTCAACATTGCTTTTAATTTAGAAATAAGATATGCACCATGCAAATTGGATACAAGAATGCTTGCATATAGCAAAACGTGTACAATAGGTAAGAACACGTAATTTTTCACAGGTCTTAAAGGAAATATTGCTATACAAATACTTATTAACAAAGTTAAAGATAGATATACAGTATCTAATTTAGCTAAATTACGCGACAATTTAAGGACATGCATTATAGATCCATTTTTTGACACCTTATTGCAAGTGATATAAGATCAGAGTGCATTATTAATTTAGATCTTATGTTAACGGAAGTTTCTGGTATGTGATGAACAAAACGCATTATGCAATTTAGTTATCTTATAAAGCAATTGTCCATTTTATTAAAACAACTATGCTAAATTTTACTAGAATTTCCGGAAAAAAGTATAAATTGTTTATATAAACATGTGTAAACAAATGTAATCCCTTAATCAAATTTTCACACGATCACATACCTAGGAAATAATACCGTTGCATAATGGGATCCATACTTTCTTGGGTTTTTTCTCTCATGTTATCCTATTATTTTTTGGCATTACATGACCCAGTATGATCTAGTTGCTAAAAATTATTCCAGTCATTGTCGAATTTCTATCCCCTATACCAGGATCCGGAAACCATGGCTCGAGAGCCTGATGTGTCTCTATTGAGGCTGCATCTGGCTCTCAGACAAATGTTCGATTATTAAAAAAAAACACTTTTTTTTTCATACTCCTTGGATCTACATATTAATTGCATATAAAAAACAGCATTACAATGTTATTAAAAAGAATGTAGAGACATTACTATTGTCCTTTTAGAGTTGAAATTACACAAAATGCACACATTTACTTGAATTTTTAGTTTTAAAAATAATGTATGTAAGAATTACTTTTCAAAATATGTTGTGTTTATGGCTCTCTCAGACAAAACAATTCCCGACACTTGCCCTATACGATCAGATTATGTGATAATCGTGTTTCTTCGTGACATTTGGTTTTCTGGTGAAGTACCACTCCTTGTAACATTTAATTTTAAAAAATATACAATTCAAACTCTGGTTCCGTAGCCCATGTGATCCCGTTTGGTTTCCCAAACCTAAACGAAGTCGTGTTATATAGGTATCTACCAAATGTATTTTAGTTTGATAAAAATCGAAAAGCCTCGTTCAATCTTAATCTACACTTTCGTTATGTTGCAATGTAATATGCCAGATTTAACACTTGTCAACATATATGATTGGGTTTTCTGCCTAGGTCAGCATTTTTCCAAAATGGTTCAACTGGCCTAGAAAAGAATTTCCCCCCAAGGCCATAATATACATTCAGAAAGCAAAAGCGGATTCCGATAATAACCTGGAGCCACATAAATACTATTCGAAGTGAGGCAGCCGATGGAAAAAAAGACATTAACAAAACGTTATCCACTTCTTCATATACATCAACTTACATATATCATTTGATACTATCTGCATAGTTAGTCTGTGAATTTTTTGTGGCAAGTATGGCTGCCCAGCAAGATAATAACCATTTCTAGTTAGTTTTCAATGACAGCAAACAAGCTCGGGTTTAAGTACATGTAGTTGCTTCGGAACCCTTCCCATTTACTATTGGTTCCATATAGAGATGTTTTGTAGCCCGAACACTGTTTAGTCTCATGTTCTTAGCATTGCTGACCGAGGCATCAATGACGGCTATGAATTAAGGGACAGTATGCATCACACTGATGGCCGCTTTTTAAAACGCAGAAGGGTAAAAGCAAAAACAAATTTAAGGTTAAACATACTGGGCCATATTTTTCCTGAATTCTGAGCTTTCAACGCAGACTGAGAAGCACATTTGCAACGCAGTGCGGATATATTTTCTTGTGGATACTCAAACTAAACAGGAAATTAAAAACACGTAAAAAAACATTTTTTTTTCTATAAATCCTTTATGAACGAGACATAACTAAGAGAATGTTCATTATAATACGCAGCGCAAGACCATCCAAAAATACAAAATTGTAGTTATGTGTGGTAAACATTTTTAATATAATGCGCACCGATCAGGAATATGTTTATAAAAAGTGTTGTCAATAAAATACGCACCACGACACTATGGCAAAAAAAATTAACATGTTACATAGAGATAAATAAAATAATATAAAAATTCAATAATTTAATTACGTACATGCGATCGATCTGAAAGTTTCATACATCATTTTATCATCGGCACAAGTCTGCCTGCAAAATGTCAGCTCGCTAGCTTAAGAGGAAGTGGGTTCAACATCGATCCAAAGATTTTTAGGTACCGCCCATCTGCCCACCTGCCTCAAACAAGCAGACACCACGAGTTAATATAAAAGATTTTAAAAGAAAGAAAGATATGCAGAAACGGGGATTTATTGAGTATACAATAACAACAATGTCTAAAAAACAACGCATTTAGTCGCTTCATCTACTTTAATGGCAGATAGTCTTTTTGCAAACACTCATTATTATGTGTAAGTGCTTATCACACAAGTTAGTGCTATATTTGACAGAAGGTATGACACCGTCTTTAACAAAAAGGGAATCGGCATCTTTGAAAATGTTTCTCTTTTAGTTTTGTTTTATCAAATCGCAGTAAATAGGTCAAAACATCAACGTATTCATTAGAGCAGGACTACCAAGTATCTGCTCAAGTCTGATGAATTCCAAAACAAAGTGATTTGTCTCCTTCGTGTGCATGGCAGACCCTCGGCTCCCAAAAACGCTTTTATGTTGAGTTTAAAGATGGAAAGACAGCCGGAACGAAGCAATACAATCACACGCTCAAAAATGATTTTACCTGTAGTCGCACCAAGCACGACTCATGGAGACATCAAGCAGTGACTGAACCTCCGCATTATTCGGAACTTTGCAGCCGTCTGTGAAGAAAAGATACAACTAGGTTTGCAAGTCCAAATGAAGACCGGAAAAATCGAGCTGTTAAACCTTCAGACGAAATCCCGACCATCTTTTTTTATCCAACCTGTGGATGCACTTTACTGGAACGTATCGGCCTCAAAAGTCGCCAAATAACACACCAAGATGCAACATCAAATATCAAGTGATGAAAATGTTCCTCGTTGATACCGACGGACAAATAGCATACAGTTATACAGATACACACTCATTTAACGTAATAAATATATATGTATATTATTGTACGGTTTTTAAAAAGTTCATTGTTTATTGTAAATATCCTAGACAAAAGTCAAATATGTATTTATTTTATTAAACGTTAATTTCGATTGAAATATAAATTAGATTTAATATTAATTTTGAAACATTACACTTTTATTTTCAGGATTAACTGCTACTGGAAAAAGAAACGAAAAAAATGTTTATGTATACCCTATAACAATAGGGCTTTCATTTAGTGTGTTAATTGTAATGTTCATTGTAACATACATCATATTCCATCGAGTAAAAAAGTCAATGTAAGTAATTTGAAATTTAATGCATTAAATTTAAGGCATACTTAATAATTACATGAGTCTTAAAAACTTTAAATGTATTCATATATAAAAATATTCTCTCTCTCTCTATCTCTATGTATATATATATATATATATACGTATATATATATATACATATACATATATACATATATATATGTATATATATATATATATATACATGAATATATACATCGGCATCCATCCGTCTCTAGACACAATGGTGCATCACCCTTGGATTGGGAAACATTTCCTCGAGTGGCTGAGCAGTCCTATCTTTGAGTGACTTTCTTTTCCACAGCTTTTGCACACGAGTTCTGTGCTTCCCAATGTCTTGGTCTTTCTCCTAGCTCTTCTCTCTGTAGCGTCCTCCATCATTGGCTCCTCGACTACTATGATGCCCTCTTTTACTTTTGTATACCACGTAGATAAGTCTTCTGCTTTGCATCCCCAGTCACTTGTGATTATTTTGGCTGCTTTCATATTCCTTTTGCAGATATTTTTAAATCATATACGTGGGCGACCTGTTTTCCTCTGTCCCGATGCCAGTTCGCAATATAGGAGTTACTCGGGGATACGTCTCGGGCTCAATATTTTTACATGTTCTAGTACATATATATATATATATATATATATATATATATATATATATATATATATATATATATATAATATATATATTCAGAGAAAGATAACTTACAAAATTGATTTAAAACTTAAAATCATTCATATCATTTTTAAAATTATGCTATATTTAAAAAGCACATACAATGTTCATAAGTATTTGTGTTTAATTTTAAGGCCAGTGGCAATAAAGAACATCAAACAGAAGAATGTAAGTATTATTAATTTTGGTATATGTTTTTGATATATATTACGTAATTTTATTTAATTTAAACTTCACGGCATATTGAACACAACGGTATGTGTAACTTACTATACTTTGTTGTTATTTTTTAAATATTATTTTTAAGTTAAAGAAATAATGATGTTTAAGACAACGTATTTACGGTTAATAAAATGAACAAAAAACTTTTTTTTTAAATAATGAGACCCAGCTGCAGTGAGGAATGTAGAATATCGCATGAAAAAGCTGAAAATAAAAATGTTAGTCACAAACTAAGTAGTCACACAGGGGGGCTCAGAACTCTAAGTTTTATTGATATTTATTGCGATCGATTGTGGGATTTAATGTGAGATATAAAATTTTATCAACTAACACAAAAGTTCTGAGTCCCCATGTGTGACTACTTAGTTTGTGACTAAAAAATTATTTTCTGCTTTTTCCTGCGAGATTCTACATTCCTCACTGCAGCTGGGCCTCATTCTTTTAAAAAAAGTTTTTCTGTTCATTTTATTTTCTACTTTTATGCGTTAACAAAAAGTTTGTAAAACTTAATTTCATTCATGAAGTCCTGTTACATGTCCTGTTAGCCAAGTTCATCTAGAAACAACATTTGTGAGCAAATTTGACATTTTCTATAAATATAAACTTACAAATTCTTAACTCCTTTCCATATGTGCGCTGATCCACTTAGCAGAATTTTTTTTCACAACACATGGCTTGTCTATATAAGACATTCTATGATTTTGATTGTTCTATCTGGAATGATTTTCTATACACACTACACATATCATATACGCAACACGACTATGCATCACGGAAAGTGAGTCATTTTTTACTTTTGTTTTTCCGCCTGACCGACCGCCTGCGAACCCAAGAAACAAAGGTGAAGTTAATATAAGGGATTGAATTAGAAAACCCTCTAAAAACAAAGGAAGTTAATATAAGGGATTGAATTAAACAACCCGGTAAAAACCAAGTTTTTGACTATAAATGCCTTATATATGAGCCATAACTAAAAAGTATTTACCATGCTTAAACGCGACAAATATTTACAAACTGAGATTTCCTTAAATACCATTTGTTGTAAAACGGAACAAGTTTTGGTCACGGATGGTTGAACTTAACTCAGCGTGACGCGTAAATTGTCAACAAAAGCTTGACGCTACATATAGAGATAAACTAAAAATGCATTAATTTAAATATGGTACTTCGATTGATCTGAAAATTGAGTAGCTTTATCCTCCCTACGAGGCAAAACTACTGTGAAAATTTCAGCTCTCTAGCAAGTAAGAAAATATGTTTAAGAGCGTTTTGAAAACGTTGACGAGAGAACCGGATGCATTGAATCCGGAATTCTTCACGAGTTACTAGTATACGGGCCTCAAAAAGATACATTAAATAACTCCATTTATTATTATTTACTCTGATTAGCATTTCTTAATATGTCTGCTTGATAATCATTTAACGAGTTTCTTTTCTTTTTTACGATTTGATTATCATTTAAGTTTTTTGCAAAAATTATATTTTGGAACATCACAAATATCGAGTGCTATATACACAATTAAACATATTATTATTTTGAACAAGTAAAATTCTAAAAATAATTATACATTTTTCTTTATTTATATATAAAATTAAACATAAAAACGAGTTTTAATATTTGTAAATATTACAAAAATTGAAAAGCCAATTTATATATATTTGTTCAATACCAAAAATCTATTCAGGAAAAACATGAGTTGTAAATAGTTGTAGTTAGTTGAGCACACCTTTGTATTGTGTAAAATACACAAATTATAATATTCATTAATAAATACTTCTTTTAAATATAAGCAATGCACCTCTAAAACGTGAATAAAGTATTGTCAGTAAATTTGAAATTCTATTTTGGCAAAAAATAAACAATGAGCTTCTAGCCTCATTTATAATATATTTATTCATAGTAAAAAGAAATACTTTAAACAGCCTTTTTTAAAAAAGAATTTGAATACCCAATTTATGTTGTCATTTATTAATACATTGTTTTTGTTATTTTTTTTTCTTTTACATAAGCATAATGTTGTGGAACTTCGATCGAATGTACCATAATTAAATTAATGCATTTTCTGTCTCTGAGTCAGACTCCATTATTGCCATTAGCTTAGTACGCTTTTCATTTGGTTTTATAAGTAGGAGACATGTCAAAACCATGGTAGGTAAACATTATCAACATGTTTAAAGTTCCCGTCAGTCAATAGTTTAAAACCAAAATGTTCGTGTGTTATCTTTTTTCTTACCTTTTGACTTCCAATAATGTGTAAGTGATGTGTGAATTAATCGTTACAAAATAATGTAATCGTTAACATTTTTAACGATTAATCGAGAAATTAATCGCTAATTTTCACAGCCCTAATATATATTGGCATTGGAGAAGCTCGACACGAATTGTTGCAAACCAGTTTCTGTATGTTCTGTTAGTGCCGCATCATCCGCAAAGAGTAGCACACGAATTTGGACATATGTCGTTTTGTTCTTGGCTGTGGGGTGGGCAGTGTTGAAAAGTCCTCCATCATCTCTGGTGTGTCACCAGATTTCATCACTACCATCCTTGAATGCGTATCGAATCAGTACAGAGAAGAATATAGCGAATTGTGTTTGGTGCAAGCACACAACATTGTTTAACTCCGCTGCTGACTGGAAAGGTTTCTGACTTAACTCCATCAAACTGCAATGTGTCCTGCACACTTTCATGGAACTTTCTGATGATGGCGAATAATTGTGGGTGACAGCTGATTTTTTCCAGAAGTTGGAATAGCCCGTTGTGACTAACGAAATCAAAGTCTTTTGTAAGGTCCACAAGGTCATGTTTAGTAGCATCTGCTGCTCTCTGCATTTTTCCTGGAACTGGAGTATGGAGAACACAATGTCTATGTTAGACCGACCATCCCAGAAACCGCACTGAGATTCTTGATAGACATGTGATTCTAGTCTCTGTAAACGTGGTAGTATGACACGGGGAAAGGCCTTTCCTACAATACTAGGGTGTGAGATGCCGCGATAGTTATTGCAGTCACTTCTATCTCCCTTGTTCTTATATAGTGTCGCTATATTTGCATCCTTTAGGTCCTAATCGATGTAGCCCTGCTCCCAACAGAGGGACAGAGGCTCGTGCAATAGTTGAAGTAAGCCGTCTTACCACTCTTTAGAGCTTTTGGTGGTATTCTATCATTCCCAGTGGCTTTTCCACAAGCTAGGCTGTCAATTTCTTTGCTCAGCTCTTCCTGTGTGGGCATGACATCAAGTTTTTCCATTTAGTGGCAGATCGAGGATGTCATCTAGAACTGTAGTAACTGTTGAATACAGTTCCAGATAATGCTCAACCCACCGTTTTAGATGGGCTGCCTGGTCTTGGGCCAATAAGCCCTGCACCAAGAAATACAAACAAATATAAAGAAGACCTCAGCTCTTCGAATCATTTGCCGGAACGTGAGGACTATGTGTCCCGGCATCACTGATGACCTGCAATAAACGACACATGGAAGAAAGGAATAATCGATATAGAGCTCAAGTGACTAAAGATGTTGACATCGCATGCATTCGAGAGACCATGCTCCCAGACAGAGAACCACTAAAAGAGGAAAATTACACCTTTTGCGTGCATGGCAGACCAACAGAAGAACCAAGACAGAATTGTGTAGGCTTCGCTGTTAATAACACCCTTCTACCATCCATTGAAGCCCCGTCATCAGACACGAAGAGGATAATAATTATAAAACTCATGTGGCCGTGTCCGCCACTCTTTCAGCTCACAAAAAATTCCCCCTCACCAGTAACTGTGGTAGGTAGAGCAGTGGAATAACCCGAAGTGTCACACAGATATACAGGATGGCGGAAATTTACAAGGGGTGGGGGGTGAATTGTCCTTTGAGTAACCCAGGGTCTCAGTTGGGGTAGAACCAAATATTGTATTTCAGCGACCTAACTAACTTAGTGGGAAAGTTTGTAGATTAGCATAAACTAAGTAACTTTTAATCAATCAGAAACTGGCGTGGTCATTTATCACTTCGTGGGAGACGTGTCTGTGGCTTGCCAGAAATGTTAGGGTTAAATACAGGGTAAGCAACGGGGACAATATAAGGGCAGGGAAATGTTAGCCAGAGAGAGTCACCCGACGCCTAGGTAGAGACAGGGAGTCACTGAGTGCTTAGCTAGGAACAGTGTTAGAGCTTAGCCTTTAGTCAAACTGTATACTTTGGTTCCTGTAGATCATGTACTTAGACATCAGTAACTGAGAGTTGACCTTATTCAAATAAACATCATTCAAAACTATAGTCCTGCGACATACCTGCATTTCATTTACTTGTTTGTGTTAATTGTGAGGTAATTAGCAACAACCAAACTAACAATTCCTAGCCACTACTTGGCTACACTCAGAACAGATGCGGCCCCAGCAATCATTCTTAGAGTGTATGACCCAGCTCTATGTTCAACCCCAGAAGAGTAGGACCAATTGTATGGAGTTTTAGATCAGGAAATAGCCAGCATCCAAAAAAAACGAGGCAATCTATCTCCTAGGAGATGTCAATGCTAGAGTGGGAAACTACCAAGAAGCCTGACCCACATGCCTTGGACTCTTTGGAAGAGAAAAGATAAATGAGAATGGATAGAGGCTTCTCGATTTGTGTTGCTCACGAGGCTTGTGTGTGACCAACATTTTCTTCAAGTGCAAGGATATACACCAAGTATCTTGGAGACACCCTCGATCTCATCAATGGCACCAGCTGGACCTCATCATCATCAGGCGTGCACAACTAGCTAGCATCCCACTCACCCGCAGCTATCACAGTGCCGACTGCGACACGGATCGCTCCCTTGTGGCCAGCAAGGTACGAATAACGATGAAAAACACGTAACA